>JBBAXF010000094.1:86748-166827 GCA_037837765.1 Delichon dasypus | reverse complement strand
CACCAAGTGTCACTGTCACTGGGTGTCACCGTCACCGACGTCACTGAGTGCCACCGGTGTCATTGTGTCACCGATGTCACCGTGTCACAGTGTCAACCCGCGCGTCACTGATGTCACTGTCACTGATGTCACCGAGTGTCACTGAGGGTCCATGAGTGTCACCGAGTGTCACCGTCACTGATGTCACTGGGTGTCACCAGATGTCACTGGGTGTCATTGTGTCACCAGGTGTCACCATCACCGAGTGTCACCATCACCAAGCGTCACCGAGTGTCACCCAGCGTCACCCAATGTCCCTGGGTGTCACTGTCGAGTGTCACCCAATGTCCCTGGGTGTCACCCAGTGTCACCCAATGTCCCTGAGTGTCACCGAGCGCTGAGTGCCATCAAATGTCACTGGATGTCCTCGGGTGTCACCCAGTGTCACCCAATGTCCCTGAGCATCACCCAGCGTCACCCAATGTCCCCAGGTGTCACCCAGTGTCACCCAATGTCCCTGAGTGTCACCCAGTGTCACCCAATGTCACCCAGTGTCCCCGAGTGTCCCCGAGCTGCGGCCGCGCCCCCAAATCCGGGGGGTTCCCAGGGCGCGGGGTTCCCAGGGGAGACCCCGGGGTCCCCAAAACCCCTGGGGAAAGGGGGGTGGGGGAGCCCCTCCCCCTTTTTGGGGGGGTCCTTGTGCCCCAAAGGGAGAAACCCCGAAATCGGGGAACGAGACCCCGAAACTGGGGAAGAAATCCCAAAACTGGGAAAGGAGACCCCAAAATCAGGGAAGGAGATCCCGAAATTGAGGAAGAAATCCCAAAATTGGGGAAGAAATCCCAAAATCTGGGGAAGAAATCCCAAAATCTGGGAAGGAGACCCCAAAATTGTGGAAGGAGACCCCGAAATTGGGAAAGGAGTCCCCAAAACTGGGAAAGGAGATCCCAAAATTGGGGAAGAAAATCCCAAAATCGGGGAAGGAGACCCCAAAATTGTGGAAGGAGACCCCGAAATTGGGGAAAGGAGTCCCCAAAACTGGGAAAGGAGACCCCAAAATTGGGGAAGAAATCCCAAAATTGGGGAAGAAATCCCAAAATCGGGGGAAAGAGACCCAGAAATTGGGGAAAGGGACCCCAAAATTGGCGAAGGAGACCCCGAAAGGGAAAAGGAGCCCCCCAAAGTGCGGAGAGAGGTGACAGCGGTGCCCAAGGGGACGGGGAGGGGACCCCGAGGGGACCCCGGGGGGCACAGAGACGACACCGAGGGGACCCCGGGGGGCCGGGCAGGCTCAGGACCCCACTGCAGCTTTATTTGACCCAAAGCGGGGCCGGGGGACCCCAAAGCGGGGCCGGGGGACCCCAAAGCGCGGCCGGGGGACCCCAAAGCGAAGGCGCTGGCGGGGGGGGGGCCGGGGCCGGGAGCCCCTCATCGATCGACCTCCCCGAAGACGATGTCCTGGGTGCCTGCGGGAAAGGGGGGCAGGGACCCCCGGAACGGGTCAGGGGACCCCGAAAATGGGTCAGGGACCTCAAAAAGGGTCAAGGACCCAAAAATGGGTCAGGGGACCCCGAAAATGGGTCAGGGAACCCTAAAATGGGTCAGGGGACCCCTAAAATGGGTCAGGGGACCCCGAAAACGGGTTCAGGGACCCCTAAAATTGGGTCAGGGACCTCAAAAATGGGTCAGGGACTCCAAAAGGGTCAGGGACCTCAAAAATGGGGTCAGGGACCCCCAAAAATGGGGCCCGGGACCCAAAAATGAGGTCAGGGACCCCAAAAAGGGGGCCAGGGACCCCGGAAATGAGATCAGGGACCCCGAAAAATGGGGTCAAGGACCTCAAAATGGGACAGAGACCCCCAAAAACGGGATCAGGGACCCCAAAAATGTGTCAGGGACCCTGAAAATGGGGTCAGGGACCTCAAAAACTGGGTCAGGGACCCCAAAATGGGTCAGGGACCCCAAAATGGGTCAGGGACTCCAAAAGGGTCAGGGATCCTAAAAACAGGGTCAGGGACCCCTAAAAATGGGTCAGGGACTCCAAAACAGATCAGGGACCCCGAAAATGGGGTCAGAGACCCTGAAAACAGATCAGGGACCCCAAAAACGAGACAGGGACCCCCAAAAATGAGGTCAGGGACCCCAAAAAGGGGGCCAGGGACCCTAAAAATGGGACAGGGACCCCCAAAACAGGGTCAGGGACCCCCTAAAATGGGTGAGGGACCCCGAAAATGGGGTCAGGGTCCCCCCCAAACTGGGGCAAGCCCCCCCAAAGTGGGGCGGGACGCTGGGGGCGGGGAAGGAGAACCCAAAAGTGAAAGAAACTTCCAGAAGAACCCGGAGCCCCCCAAAAAAGGGAAGGAGCCCCTAAAAAAGGGAAGGAAACCCGAAAAAGGGGAAGGAGACCCCAAAAAGGGGAAGAGACCCCCAAAAGCGGGGAGGGAGAGCCCCAAACTGGGAATGGAGCCCCCAAACTGGGAATGGAGCCCCTAAACTGGGAATGGAGCCCCCAAACTGGGAATGGAGCACCCAAACTGGAAAGAGCCCCCCAAACTGGAATGGAGCCCCCAAACTGGGAATGGAGCCCCCCTAAACTGGGAATGGAGCCCCCAAACTGGGAATGGAGCCCCCCAAACTGGGAATGGAGGCCCCAAACTGGGAATGGAGCCCCTCAAACTGGGAATGGAGCCCCTCAAACTGGGAATGGAGCCCCCAAACTGGGAATGGAGCCCCCCAAACTGGGAATGGAGACCCCCAAACTGGGAATGGAGCCCCCCAAACTGGGAATGGAGCCCCTAAACTGGGAATGGAGCCCCCCAAACTGGGGATGGAGCCCCCCAAACTGGGAATGGAGCCCCCCCAAACTGGGAATGGAGCCCCCAAAGTGGGGATGGAGCCCCCTAAACTGGGAATGGAGCCCCCCAAACTGGGAATGGAGACCCCAAACTGGAATGGAGCCCCCCCAAACTGGGAATGGAGCCCTCAAACTGGGAATGGAGCCCCCAAACTGGGAATGGAGCCCCCCCAAACTGGGAATGGAGCCCCCAAACTGGGAATGGAGCACCCAAACTGGGAAAGAGCCCCCCAAACTGGGGATGGAGCCCCCCAAACTGGGAATGGAGCCCCCCAAACTGGGAATGGAGCCCCTCCAAACTGGGAATGGAGCCCCCAAAGTGGGGATGGAGCCCCCTAAACTGGAATGGAGCCCCCCCAAACTGGGAATGGAGCCCCCAAACTGGGAATGGAGCCCCCCAAACTGGGAATGGAGCCCCTAAACTGGGAATGGAGCCCCCCAAACTGGGAATGAGCCCCCAAACTGGGAATGAGCCCCCCAAACTGGGAATGGAGCCCCCCCAAACTGGGAATGGAGCCCCCTAAACTGGGAATGGAGCCCCCCCAAACTGGGAATGGAGCCCCCCAAACTGGGAATGAGCCCCCCAAACTGGGAATGGAGCCCCCCAAACTGGGAATGGAGCCCCCAAACTGGGAATGGAGCCCTCAAACTGGGAATGGAGCCCCCCAAACTGGGAATGGAGCCCCCAAACTGGGAAAGAGCCCCCCAAACTGGGAATGGAGCCCCCCCAAACTGGGAATGGAGCCCCCCAAACTGGGAAAGAGCCCCCCAAACTGGGAATGGAGCCCCCCCCAACTGGAATGGAGCCCCCAAACTGGGAATGGAGCCCCTCAAACTGGAATGGAGCCCCCAAACTGGGAATGAGCCCCCCAAACTGGGAATGGAGCCCCTCAAACTGGGGATGGAGCCCCCAAACTGGGAATGGAGCCCCCCAAACTGGGAATGGAGACCCCCAAACTGGGAATGGAGCCCCCCAAACTGGGAATGGAGCCCCTAAACTGGGAATGGAGCCCCCCAAACTGGGGATGGAGCCCCCCAAACTGGGAATGGAGCCCCCAAACTGGGAATGAGCCCCCCAAACTGGGAATGGAGCCCCTCAAACTGGGGATGGAGCCCCCAAACTGGGAATGGAGCCCCCAAACTGGGAATGGAGCCCCTCAAACTGGGAATGGAGCCCCCAAAATGGGAATGGAGCCCCAATGGGGGGAATTGGGGGAGAGGCCCCAAAAATGGGGAAAGGGACCCAAAAATGGGGACAGGGGCCCCCTAAAGCAAACAGGGACCCCCCAAAGTGAACAGGGACCCTAAAACAGGACAGGGAACCCCAAAGTGAACAGGGACCCCCCCAAAATGAACAGGGCCCCCCCAAGTGAACAGGGACCCCCTAAAATGGGAACAGGGACCCCAAATGGGACAGGGACCCCCCCAAAATGGGACAGGGAACACAAAGTGAACAGGGTCCCCCTAAAATGGGACAGGGACCCCCTAAAATGGGACAGGGACCCCCTAAAATGGGAACAGGGACCCCAAAAATGGACAAGGAACCCTAAAATGGGACAGGGCCCCCCCAAAGCAAACAGGGAACCCCAAAGTGAACAGGGACCCCCTAAAATGGGAACAGGGTCCCTAAAATGGGGACAGGGACCCCCCAAAATGAACAGGGACCCCCTAAAATGGGGACCGGGCCCCCCAAGGCGGCCGCACCCACCGATGATGGCCACCACGTCCGCCAGCATGTGACCCTGCGACATCCTGTCCAGCCCCGCCTGAGCAATTAACGGCCCATAATTAACGGCAATTAAGGGCAATTAACGCCCCAATTAACGGCAATTAACGCCCCAATTAACGGCAATTAACGCCCCCTTAGCCGCCAGTTAACAATCAATTAACAGCCAATTAACGCTCCTTTAACTCCCAATTAACTCCCAATTAGCCACACCACCCCCCAGGGACTCCTAATGAACCTTAATGAACCCCTCATTAACGCCAGGGACGTTAATTACCCTCAACACCCCCTCAGCAACAGACCCGTAGTGACCCCCCCAGTGTCCCCAAATGACCCCAGGTGTCCCCAGTATCCCCAGTGCTCCCAGTATCCCCAGTATCCCAGTATCCCCAGTACCCCCAGTCTCCCCAGTATCCCCAGTATCCCACCATTCCCAGTATCCCCAGCATTCCCAGTATTCCCAGTCTCCCCAGTATCCCAGTATCCCCAGTATCCCCAGTCTCCCCAGTCTCCCCAGCATTCCTAGTATTCCCAGTATCCCCAGTCTCCCCAGTATCCCAGCATTCCCAGTCTCCCCAGTATCCCAGTATCCCAGTGTCCCAGTATCCCAACATTCCAGTATCCCCAGTATTCCCAGTATCCCCAGTACCCCCAGTGCTCCCAGTCTCCCCAGTCTCCCCAGTGCTCCCAGTATCCCCAGTCTCCCCAGCATTCCCAGTATCCCCAGTGTCCCCAGTATCCCAGCATTCCCACTATCCAGTCTCCCCAGCATTCCCAGTATTCCCAGTGCTCCCACTATTCCCAGTATCCCCAGTGCCCCCAGTACCCCCAGTGCTCCCAGTGTCCCCAGTATCCCCAGTCTCCCCAGTATCCCACCATTCCCAGTACCCCCAGTCTCCCCAGTACTCCCAGTGCTCCCAGTATTCCCAGTATCCCCAGTCTCCCCAGTCCCCGTGTCCCGGCCGTACCAGGTGAGCGAAGCCGGGCGCTTTGATCTTGCAGCGATAGGGGCGGCTGCTGCCATCGGAGACCAGGTACACGCCAAACTCACCCTGAGGGGACACGGGGACATTGGGGGGACACGGGGACATTGGGGGGACACGGGGACATTGGGGACATTGGGGACACTGGGACACAGCTGGTGACACGGGGACAATGGGGGGACATTGGGGACACAGCTGGGGACATTGGGGACACTGGGGGGACACAGCTGGGGACACTGGGGACAGTGGGGGGACAGTGGGGACACTGGGGACATCGGGGACATTGGGGACATTGGGGACATTGGGGGGACACGGGGACATTGGGGACATTGGGGAGACACTGGGACATTGGGGACATTGGGGACATTGGGGACATTGGGGGGACACGGGGACATTGGGGACATTGGGGGGACACTGGGGACATCGGGGACATTGGGGGGACAGTGGGGACAGCAGGGACACGGTGGGGACACTGGGGACAGTGGGGGGACAGTGGGGACATTGGGGGGACACGGGGACACAGCTGGGGACATCGGGACATTGGGGGACATTGGGGACATTGGGGACAGTGGGGACAGGTGGGGACAGTGGGGACATTGGGGACACAAGGACAGGGCTGGGGACACAAGGACGGGGATGGGACACGGGACAGGGTTGGGGACAGGGGACGGGGACAAGCAGGGTGGCAGTGTCACCTTGGGGGCCTCGATGGCCGTGTAGGTGGCCCCGGGTGGCACCTGGTAGCCCTCGGTGTAGAGCTTGAAGTGATGGATCAGCGACTCCATGGACGTCTGTGGGGACAGGGGACACTGAGCGCTGGCACCTGAGAGCTGGCACCTGTCCTGGGTGACACCTGAGCGCTGGCACCTGAGCGTTGTCACCTGAGCACTGTCACCTGTCCTGGGTGGCACCTGAGTGCTGGCACCTGAGCGTTGTCACCTGTCCTGGGTGACACCTGAGCGCTGGCACCTGTCCTGGGTGGCACCTGCAGCAATGTCACCTGTCCTGGGTGACACCTGAGTGCTGGCACCTGAGCATTGTCACCTGTCCTGGGTGGCACCTGTCCTGTCTGTCCCCTGTCCCAGCTGTCACCTGTTTTGTCCCCTGTCCTGTCTGTCCCCCTGTCCCCAGCGTCCCCTTGTCCCCGGTGTCCCCTGTCCCATTCCCGGTGTCCCCAGTGTCCCCTGTCCTGTCTGTCCCCTGTCCTGTCCCTTGTCCCCCCTGTCCTGTCCCCCTGTCCTGTCCCCCTGTCCCCTGTCCTGTCCCCCTGTCTGTCCCCCTGTCTGTCCCCCCGTCACCTTCATCTCGGCGCGTTTCGGGGGCGACACTTTGGCGTCGTCCACCTTGATCTCCCCGGGCGGCATCTTGTTGAGGCACTGCAGGATGATCCGCAGGGACTGGCGCATCTCCTCCACGCGGCACAGGTACCTGGGCAAAATCCCAAAAATCCTGAATTCCTGAATCCCCAAATTCCTGAATCCCCAAATTCCTGAATTCCTGAATTCCGAATTCCCAAAATCCCTAATTCGGGACAGGACGATCCGCAGGGACTGGCGCATCTCCTCACGCGGCACAGGTACCTGCGGCCAGAATTCCAAATTCCTGAATTCCTGAATTCCTGAATTCCCAAAATCCTGAATTCCCGAAATCCTGAATTCCTGAATTCCAAAATCCTGAATCCCTGAATCCCCAAAATCCCTAATTCGGGACAGGATGATCCGCAGGGACTGGCGCATCTCCTCCACGCGGCACAGGTACCTGGGCAAAATCCCGAATTCCTGAATCCCCAAAATCCTGAATTCCTGAATTCCTGAATCCCAAATTCCTGAATTCCCAAAATCCTGAATTCCTGAATTCCCAACTCCCCAAAATCCCGAATTCGGGACAGGATGATCCGCAGGGACTGGCGCATCTCCTCCACGCGGCACAGGTACCTGTGGCCAGAATTCCCAAATTCCTGAATCCCCAAATTCCTGAATCCCAAATTCCCAAAAATCCTGAATTCCCGAAATCCTGAATTCCCAAAATCCCCAAATCCCGAATTCCCGAATTCGGGACAGGATGATCCGCAGGGACTGGCGCATCTCCTCCACGCAGCACAGGTACCTGGGCAAAATCCCAAAATCCTGAATCCCCAAAATCCCAAATTCCTGAATCCCCAAAATCCCAAATTCCTGAATCCCCAAAATCCCAAATTCCTGAATCCCAAAATCCTGAATTCCTGAATCCCCAAAATCCTGAATTCTGAATCCCCAAAATCCTGAATTCCTGAATCCCCAAAATCCTGAATTCCTGAATTCCCAAAATCCCGAATCCCTGAACTCCCAAATTCCCGAATTCCCAAACTCAGGACCGGGGGATCCCGGGGAACGGGGATCCTGGGGGAACAGGTGAACCACGGACGAGGGGATCCCATGGATTGGGGTCCCGGGGGTCCCAGGGATCGGGGATCCCATGGATCGGGGTCTGGGGGTCCCAGGGGTTGGGGATCCCATGGATCGGGGTCTGGGGGTCCCAAGGGAGGGGGTCCCATGGGATTGGGGTCCCAGGGGTCCCAGGGATTGGGGTCTGGGGGGTCCCAAGGATGGGGATTCCATGGGATCGGGGATCCCAGGGTCTGGGGGTTCCCATGGGATCTGGGATCCCGGGGGTCCCAGGGGTTGGGGTTCCCATGGGATTGGGGTCCCAGGGGTCCCAGGGATTGGGGTCTGGGGGTTCCCATGGGATCAGGGGTCCCAGGCATTGGGGTTCCCATGGGATGGGGGCCCGGGGGGGTCCCAGGCAGAGCCCCCCAGGTGTGGGGCAGCCAATCCCAGCGCGGCCGTCGGGAACGGGGAACAGCGGCACTGGGAGAGCCGGGGTGAGGGGGGCAGCCCCCGTGACCCCTGTGACCCCATGACCCCCCATGACCCCGTGACCCCGTGACCCCATGATCCCCGTGACCCCGTGACCCCTGTGACCCCCCCGTGACCCCGTGACCCTGTGACCCCCCCATGACCCCATGACCCCCCCGTGACCCCCATGACCCCCCGTGACCCCCATGACCCCGTGACCCCATTACCCCCCCGTGACCCCATGACCCCCCGTGACCCCCATGACCCCGTGACCCCATGACCCCCCGTGACCCCGTGACCCCACCTGTCGTAGCAGTCTCCGTGGGAGCCGATGGGGACGTCGAACTGCACCTGGTCATAGACGTCGTACGGCTGCGTCTTGCGCAGGTCCCAGCGGATCCCGGAGCCGCGCAGCATCACCCCGCTGCCAGGGAGAGCGCACCTGAGCCGGGCACGCCTGGCACACCTGGGTACACCTGGCACACCTGGCACACCTGGCACAACCCAACACACCTGGGCACCCCGCTGCAGGCAGAGCGCACCTGAGCCGGGCACGCCTGGCACACCTGGCACACCTGGCACACCTGGGTACACCTGGGCACACCTGGGCACCCCGCTGCCAGGGCATGAGCGCACCTGAGCCGGGCACGCCTGGCACACCTGGGTACACCTGGGTACACCTGGGTACACCTGGGCACCCCGCTGCCAGGGCACAACACACCTGAGCCGGGCACGCCTGGGTGCACCTGGGCACCCCGCTGCCAGGGCATGAACGCACCTGAGCCGGGCACGCCTGGCACACCTGGGTGCACCTGGGTACACCTGGCACAACCCAGCACACCTGGGCACACCTGGGCACACCTGGGTACACCTGGCACACCCGGGCACACCCCAGCTCACCTGGGCGCACCTGGCACACCCGGGCACACCCCAGCTCACCTGGTCACACCTGGCACACCCCAGCTCACCTGGGCGCACCTGGGTACACCCGGGCACACCCCAGCTCACCTGGCACACCTGGCACTCCCCAGCTCACCTGGGCGCACCTGGCACACCCGGGCACACCCCAGCTCACCTGGGCACACCTGGCACTCCCCAGCTCACCTGAAGCCGTAGTTGAGCGCCTCCTCGGCCGTGATGACGCCGATGCCCACGGTGCGGTTCTTCCAGATGCGGTTGTTGGTCAGCATCTGGCCGGGGGGACGCGAGGGACACCTGGCACAGCTGGCACAGCTCACCTGGCCCTTGGCACCCACCCGTCCCCAGGTGGCACCAGCCCCCCTCACCTGTCCCAGCCCCCCCCCACCCATCCCCAGGTGGCACCAGCCCCCCCTCACGTGGCACCAGCCCCCCCTCACCTGTCCCCAGGTGGCACCAGCCCCCCTCACCTGTCCCAGCCCCCCCCCCCACCATCCCCAGGTGGCACCAGCCCCCCCTCACCTGTCCCAGCCCCCCCTCACCTGTCCCCAGGTGGCACCAGCCCCCCCTCACCTGTCCCTGCCCCCCCTCACCTGTCCCCAGGTGGCACCAGCCCCTCCTCACCTGTCCCTGCCCCCCTCACCTGTCCCCAGGTGGCACCAGCCCCCCCTCACCTGTCCCTGCCCCCCTCACCTGCCCCCAGGTGGCACCAGCCCCCCCTCACCTGTCCCTGCCCCCCTCACCTGTCCCCAGGTGGCACCAGCCCCCCCTCACCTGTCCCCAGGTGGCACAGCCCCCCCTCACCTGTCCCTGCCCCCCCTCACCTCCTCCACCTCGTCGATGCGGATGGAGAAGTTCTTGGCAAACTCGTAGATGTCGTCCATGAGCCCCAGGGGCAGGTCCTGGCACAGGTGGCACAGGTGAGGGACAGGTGGGACAGGTGGGACGGGTTGAGATGGGTGAGACGGGTGAGACAGATGGGACAGGTGGCACAGGTGGCACGGGTGGGACTGGTGAGATGGGTGGGACAGGTGGCACTGCAGGGGCACAGGTGGGACAGGTGGCACTGCAGGGGCACAGGGGCCAGGTGGGACAGGTGGGACAGGTGGGACTGCAGGGACACAGGGGCACAGGTGGGAGCTCAGGTGGTACCAGGGAGGTGGGTGAGGGGTCCACACTGGGAGAGCCCAATGGGGATCCCAGGGTTTGGGGTTCTCGTGTTTGGGGTTCCTCCATGTTTGGGGTTCCCGTGTTCGGGGTTCCCAGGGATGAGGTTCCCCCGTGTTTGGGGATCCCGGGGTTTGGGGTTCCCAGGATTCGGGGTTCCCCTGTGTTTGGGGTTCCCGTGTTCGGGGTTCCCCCATGTTTGGGGTTCCCGTGTTTGGGGTTCCCATGTTTGGGGTTCCCGTGTTCGGGGTTCCCCCATGTTTGGGGTTCCCGTGTTCGGGGTTCCCAGGGATGAGGTTCCCCCATGTTCGGGGTTCCCGTGTTTGGGGTTCCCATGTTTGGGGTTCCCGTGTTCGGGGTTCCCCCGTGTTCGGGGTTCCCCCATGTTTGGGGTTCACCCGTGTTCGGGGTTCCGCCGTGTTTGGGGTTCCCATGTTTGGGGTTCCCGTGTTCGGGGTTCCCATGTTTGGGGTTCCCATTTTCAGGGTCCCCCGTGTTTGGGGTTCCCTTTTTGGGGTTCCCCACCTGGTGCACGCCCCCAGGCCGCACGTACGCCGCGTGCATCCGCGCCCCCGACACGCGCTCGTAGAACTCGAACATCTGGGGGGACACAGGGACACAGCTGCTGCTCAGCCCTGCCGGACCGGAAACCCCCAACCCCAAATCCAGAAACACCAAAACCCCGAACCCCAAATCCAAAAACACCACAACCCCCAACCCCAAATCCAGAAACACCAAAACCCCAAATCCAAAAACACCAAAACCCCGAACCCTGGAAACACCAAAACCCTGAACCCCAAATCCAGAAACACCAAAACCCCAAATCCAAAAACACCAAAACCCCGAACCCCAAATCCAAAAACACCAAAACCCCAAATCCAAAAACACCAAAACCCCGAACCCCCAAATCCAAAACCAACAAAACCCCGAACCCCAGAAACACCAAAACCCTGAACCCCCAAATCCCCAAACCCCCAAACCCCAAATCCCCAATCCCAAATCCCAACCGCACCTTCTCCCTCTCCTCGAACATCCAGAAGAACGGCGTCGTGGCCGTTCCAAACCCCCAAACCCCAAACCCCAAACCCCTGAACCCCAAACCCCTGAACCCCAAATCCCCCAAATCCCAAACCCCCAAATCCCAAACCCCCAAATCCCAAATCCACCTTCTCCCTCTCCTCGAACATCCAGAAGAACGGCGTCATGGCGCCGATGTCCAGCGCGTGCGTGGTCACCGCCATGATGTGGTTCAGCAGCCGCGTGATCTCGGCGAACAGCACTGGGGGAACGGGGAAATAAAAGGGTGATCCCACAAATCCTGAGGGTTCCTGGGAATTGGACTGGGGGAAAAATGGGGAAAAACGGGGAAAAAAGGGTGATCCCAAAAATCCTGAGGGTTCCCAAGAACAGGACTGGGGGAACGGGGAAAAACGGGGAAAAAAGGGTGATCCCAAAAATCCTGAGGGTTCCCAAGAACAGCACTGGGGAAACGGGGAAAAATGGGAAAAAGAGATGATCCTACAAATCCTGAGGGTTCCCGGGAACAGGACTGGGGGGAAAAATGGGGAAAAAGGTTTAAAAAGGTTAAAAAAGGGTGATCCAACAAATCCTGAGGGTTCCCGGGAACAGGACTGGGGGAAAACGGGGAAAAAGGGAAATAAAAAAGAAAAAGGGATGATCCCACAAATGCTGACGGTTCCTGGGAACAAGACTGGGGGAAAAAAGGGGGGGAAAAAGGGAAAAAAAGGAAATAAAAGGGTGACACCAGTGACCCCAGGGCTGGCACACCGCCATTCCCGGTGACCCCAGGGGTGGCACACCGCCGTTCCCGGTGACCCCGGTGACCCCAGGGTTGGCACACCGCTGTTCCCAGTGATCCCATTGATCCCAGGGATGTGATCCCATGGGATCCCAGTGACCCCAGGGCTGGCACACCGCCATTCCCGGTTACCCCAGGGCTGGCACACCACCGTTCCCGGTTACCCCGGTTACCCCAGGGCTGGCACACCGCCGTTCCCGGTGATCCCAGTGACCCCAGGGCTGGCACACCGCCATTCCCGGTTACCCCAGGGCTGGCACACCGCCGTTCCCAGTGACCCCGGTGACCCCAGGGCTGGCACACCGCCGCTCCCGGTGACACCGGTGACCCCAGGGGTGGCACACCGCTGTTCCCAGTGACCCCAGGGGTGGCACACCGCCGTTCCCGGTGACCCCGGGGCTGGCACACCGCCGTTCCCGGTGGCCCCGGGGCCGGGGGCTCACCGCGGATCCACTGTGCCCGGGCAGGGGGGCGGATGTTGAGCAGCTTCTCCACGGCCAGAGCGTACGCCTGCTCGTTACACATCATGGAGACGTAATCCAGGCGGTCAAAGTACGGCAGCGCCTGCGGGAACCGGGATACTGGGGATACTGGGGATACTGGGGACACTGGGGATACTGGGGGTACTGGGGATACTGGGATACTGGGAGTGCTGGGGACACTGGGGATACTGGGGATACTGGGGGTGCTGGGGACACTGGGGATACTGGGATACTGGGAGCACTGGGGACACCGGGGACACTGGGGGTGCTGGGGATACTGGGGACACTGGGGATACTGGGATACTGGGGACATTGGGGACACCGGGGACACTGGGGATACTGGGGATACTGGGAGCATCTGGGGACACCGGGCCAGGCCTGCTCGTTACACATCATGGAGACGTAATCCAGGCGGTCAAAGTATGGCAGGGCCTGCGGGGACCGGGATACTGGGGATACTGGGGATACTGGGGGTACTGGGACACTGGGGATACTGGGGGTACTGGGGATACTGGGAGCACTGGGGATACTGGGGACACTGGGGATACTGGGATACTGGGGGTACTGGGGATACTGGGGATACTGGGAGCACTGGGGATACTGGGGATACTGGGAGACTGGGGATACTGGGGAGACTGGGGATACTGGGGACACTGGGGGCACTGGAGTACTGGGGTACTGGGGATACTGGGGACACTGGGAGCACTGGGGACACTGGGGATACTGGGGGTACTGGGGACACTGGGTGTGCCAGGTCACCCTGAACCCCGGGCCTCGTGAGTGACACCGGGGACATGGGGACACTGGGACAGGGATCTCAGGGAAATGGGACAGGGCTCTCAGGGATCTCAGGGCTCTCAGGGATCTCAGGGCTCTCAGGGATCCCAGGGATCTCAGGGCTCTCAGGGATCCCAGGGCTCTCAGGAGTCTCCCCACTGCCCCAGGGTCACCTGCAGGTAGGTCTTGTGCTCGATGAGTTTCTCGGTGCCGCGGTGCAGCAGCCCCACGTGCGGGTCGCAGCGTTTCACCGTCTCCCCGCTGAGCTCCAGCACCAGGCGCAGCACGCCGTGAGCAGCGGGGTGCTGCGGCCCGAAGTTGATGGTCAGGCTGGAAACCTTCTTGTGGGCCACGGGGTCCTTGTCTGGGGGACACGGGGACGGGTCAGGGACATGACAGGGACATGGCAGGGACATGACAGGGACATGACAGGGACACAGGGACATGATAGGGACACTCAGGAACGTGACAAGGACATGACAGGGACACTCAGGGACATGATAGGGACACTCAGGGACACTCAGGGACACATCAGGCTGGAAACCTTCTTGTGGGCCACGGGGTCCTTGTCTGGGGGACACGGGGACGGGTCAGGGACATGACAGGGACATGGGGACATCAGGGGACATGACAGGGACACATCAGGCTGGGAAACCTTCTTGTGGGCCACCGGGGTCCTTGTCTGGGGGGCACGGGGACAGGTCAGGGACATGACAGGGACATGGGGGACACTCAGGGGACATGACAGGGACACAGGGACACTCAAGGACATGGGGACATCAGGGGACATGGGGACATTCAGGGACACTCAGGGACACATCAGGCTGGAAACCTTCTTGTGGGCCACCGGGTCCTTGTCTGGGGGACACGGGGACAGGTCAGGGACACTCAGGGACATTCAGGGACATGACAGGGACATCAGGGGACATGGGGACATTCAGGGACATGACAGGGACACTCAGGGACATGGGGACACTCAGGGACATTCAGGGACATGACAAGGACACAGGGACATCAGGGGACATGGGGGACACTCAGGGACATTCAGGGACACAGGGACATCAGGGGACATGGCAGGGACACATCAGGCTGGAAACCTTCTTGTGGGCCACCAGGTCCTTGTCTGGGAGACACGGGGACGGGTCAGGGGACATGGCAGGGACATGACAGGGACATTCAGGGACATGGGGACATCAGGGACATTCAGGGACATGACAGGGACACAGTGACACTCAAGGACACGACAGGGACAGCGGGGACACTCAGGGACACAGCAGGGACACTGATCTGAGTGACCCCAAACTGACCCGAGGGACCCCAAACTGCTCTGAGTGACCCCACACCCCCCAGGGACCCTTCAGACCCCCACCCAAAGGCCTCAGAGCACCCTCAGACCCCCACCCAAAGGCCTCAGGACCCCCCCAAAGGCCTCAGAGCACCCTCAGACCCCCCCCAAGGCCTCAGGACCCCCCCCAAAGCACCCTAAGGCCTGGACGCCCTCCTCAAACCCCACTCGGGATGTCAGAACCCCC
Organism: Delichon dasypus; assembly: GCA_037837765.1. Classification (NCBI taxonomy): domain Eukaryota; kingdom Metazoa; phylum Chordata; class Aves; order Passeriformes; family Hirundinidae; genus Delichon; species Delichon dasypus. The sequence continues at coordinate 151,756 of JBBAXF010000094.1, read as the reverse complement.
CCAGCACCACCCCAATTCCCCTGAGACCCCTCCTGGGCCCCCCCAAAGGTTTCAGAGCACCCCTAGAGCCCCCCAAAATCCCCTGAGACCCCCTCCTGGGCCCCCCCAGAGGCCTCGGGACCCCTTCCAGAGCCCCTCAAATCCCCTGAGACCCCTCCTGGCCCCCCCAAAGGCCTCGGGACACCCCCCAAAGCAGGTGACAGCCCCTCAAAGGCCTCGCCCTCCCTCCTCAGGGCCCCCCCAAAGCCCTCAGGGCCCCTCCCCGCGGGTCCCTCACCGTTCCAGGGTGGCGGCACCCACTTCTCGGTGGCCTTGCTGGGGTACATGATGGCCCCCGCGAACTGCTCAGCCCACTCCATGTCGGGCTGCCATTGGCGCGACCTGCGGAGCGGGGCGGTGAGCGGGGGACGCCCCCGGAGCCTCCCCCAGAGCCCCCGCAGAGCCTCCCCGCGTCCCCCGCGGTCTCACCGGGCCGGGGCCGGGCCCAGCCGAGCCCCCGCCGCCCTCAGCCCCGAGGGGCCGCGGAGCCGCCACAGCGCCCGCAGCGCCGCCATCGTGCCCTTGGCGCTGCGCATGCGCGGCGGGCGCCATGGCGGGGACGGGCAGACGCCGTGCGCGCCGCCATGTTGGATACGGGCAGGTAGCGGCAGGGCTCGCCTCCGCGCTGCGCATGCGCAGAGCGACGTTGCGCTGGCCGGCAGGGGGAGCTGGGAGTGCCGCCATGTTGGTGTGGGCAGCGCACGGCCATCGTCCCCATGGCGCTGCGCAAGGGCGGAGGGGCGCCGTGGCCGAGAAGGGCGGACGCCATGAGCGTCTCTCTGTTGGGTGTGAGTGGGTGTGCCGCCATCGTGTGCGCGGCGCAGGAACGCCGTGGCTGGGAAGGGCAGGGGGAAAGCTGTGAGCGCCGCCATGATGGGTGTGGGCAGACGCGCTGCGCATGCGCAGAGACGCCAGGCTGGAAAGGGCGCGGGCAAGGGCGCCGCCATGATTGATAAGGGACAGTGAGGGGGAGACGCCATCTTTGTTACGGGCAGAGAGGAGGCTGGGGACAGGGATGGGGACAGAGGGGGACAGAGGATGGGGACAGAGGGGACAGGGGTGGGGGACAGAGGGGACAGGGGTGAGGACAGAGGGGACAGGGATGGGGACAGAGAGGACAGGACCGCTGCGGCCGGAGGTGACCGCTGTTCCCTCCCGTGGTGACACCGGAATGCCGGGTGCCCCATCCCCCGTGCCAGTGTGGTGTCCCCCCTCCCTTGTCACCTCCCCCGGTGACGTCACGCGCGGGGTGGGGACAGGTGTGGGTCACAGGTCAGGGACACCCAGGGACCGGCACCAGCCCGAGGGGCCGGGACTGGGGATACTGGGACTGGGGATACTGGAATTTGGGATGCTGGCACTGGGAGTTACTGGGACTGGAGCACACTGGGACTGGGGATGCTGGTGCTGGGGCCGTGCTGGGTGGGACTGGGTCCACAGCGCTGTCCCCAGTACGACCAGTACAGACTGGTGTGCCAGTGCCTGGGTCACCAGGCTGTGCTGCAGCCTCGGGTGGATGTCACCGTGTCCACATGTACCCGTGTCCCTGTGTCCCCCTGTCCTTGTGTCCCTGTGTCACTGTATCCGCGTGACCCCGTGTTCCCATGGCCCCGTGTCCCCGTGTCACCATGTCCCCATATCCTGGTGTCCGTGTGTCCCTGTGTCACTGTATCCCCGTGACCCGTGACTCCATGGCCCCGTGTCCCCATATCCCGGTGTCCCTGTGTCCCGCTGTCCTTGTGTCCGTGTGTCCCTGTGTCACTGTATTCCCGTGTCCCCGTGTCCCCATATCCCGGTCTCCCTGTGTCCCGCTGTCCCCGTGATCCCAAATCCCGGTGTCCCGTCCCCCCACGTCCCCTGTGGTGCCCTCACCGCCACTGAGGCCACCTGTGTCCCCTCCCCTCACCGGGGGACACGTCCCCCCCACCCCAAGGTGCCACCAGCACCCCCCGGCCCCCCAAAACCGCCCCCAGCCTGGCCCTGGTGGGATTGTTGGGGACCCCAGAGGGACAAAGGACACAGCCCGCCACGGGGACACGCGTGACCGGGGAGGGGACAAAAGGGGGGTGGCAGGGACCCCCTCGTGGGGGGGGGACACAGAGCCGAGGGGACCCCAGAGGGGACACGCGTGGCCAGGGGTGACACACGTGACCAGGGTGGGGACACAGAGGTGGTAGGGACCCCCTGGGGACAGGGACACGTGGCCGGGGGTGACACACGTGACCAGGGTGAGGACACAGAGGTCACAGGGACCTCCTGGGGACAGGGACACGTGGCCGGGGGTGACACACGTGGCCAGGGGTGACACACGTGACCAGGGTGGGGACACAGAGGTCACAGGGACCCCCTGGGGACACGGACACGTGGCCGGGGGTGACACACGTGGCGCGGACACGCCCCGCCAACCCCGCGCCCCGCCTCCTTTCCCTGCGCCCAATCACAGCGCGTCCTTCTCGTGACGTCACATGAGAGGCGGGGCGAACTCGCGTTGGGGAGCGGGGCCAGGCGCGGTTGCCATGGCGACGGCGCCCTCTATGGCCACGCCCTCCCTCGGGGCGGGGCTGACACCGACCGCGCCCCCTCCGCTTCCCGGGGCTGTCCCGGGTCATTCCGGGCCCCGCGCCCCTCCCGGGGGTCCCCGATCGCCTCCGGTGCCCGCCGCGCCCTCCCGGAGCCCCTCAGGGAGCTCCCGGACCCCCCCCGGCCCGCCCGGTGCTACCGGAGCGTGACCCCGCGGCGCGCCCGCCCCGTGACGTCATCACGCCGCGCCCTCCGCTCCAAGATGGCGGCGGCCGGGCGGGGCTGAGCCGGGCCCAGGCAGGTACCGGGAGCGGGACCGGGGGCTGCGGGCGAACCGCGGGCACGGGAGCGGGGCGGCGGTGCTGAACCGGGCACGGCAGCGCCGGCACCGGGGGCTGCGGCGGCGGGGGGAGCCGGCAGCACCCGGGACCGGCAGTACCGGGGCTGGGAGATCCCGGGGAGGGAGAGCGGGATCGGTGCCGGATAGGGCTGAGCCGATCCCGGGGACCGGCAGAGACTGAGGGGGGAGCCAGGACCGGGCAGGTACGGGGATACCGGGCAGGTACCGGTGACTAAACCGCGCCTCTCCCGGTACCGGAGCGTTTCCATCTCCATCCAAACCCTGCATCCCGCAGCCCCGCGATGCTGCCCGGTGCCCCCGCCATGCTGCCCCGGGCCGGCTGGGCGGTTCCCCGGTGAAGCGGGCTGTTCCCCGGTAACACCGGGCGGTTCCCCGGTAACACCGGGCGGTTCCCGGTCCCACCGGGCCGCTCCCCGCGATGCTGCGGCGGCTGCTGGAGCGGCCGTGCTCGCTGGCGCTGCTGGTGAGCTGCCAGTTCGCCTTCGTGGCCTATTTCTCGCTGGGCGGGTTCCGGAACCTGACGGCGCTGTTCGGCCGCTCCGCCGGGCCCGCCGTGGATTATTCACGGACACACGACGTGTACGCCAACCTGAGCAACACCGGACCGGTACCGACACCGGACCCCGCCCGGCCGCTGCCCTTCTGCCCGGAGAGATCGCCCCTGCTCGGTGAGGCGCGGTGGGGAACGGGGAGAACCGGGACGGATGAGGGGAGAGCGGGGCAGGAACCGGGACAGGAACGGGGAGAACCGGGACGGGGAACCGGGACAGGAACGGGGAGAACCGGGACAGGGAACCGGGGCGGGAACGGGGAGAGCGGGGCAGGAACGGGGAGAACCGGGACAGGAACCGGGACAGGAACGGGGAGAACCGGGACGGATGAGGGGAGAGCGGGGCGGGGAACGGGACGGGAACGGGACAGGAACGGGGAGAACCGGGACAGATGAGGGGAGAGCGGGGCGGGAACCGGGACAGGGAACGGGGATGGGAACGGGGAGAACCGGGACAGGAACCGGGACAGGAACGGGGAACAGGTACTGGGACGGGAAACGGGAGAGCGGCCAGGAACCGGGACAGGGAACCGGGACAGGAACGGGGAGAACCGGGAGGGCAACCGAGACAGGGAGTGGGAACCGAGATGGGAACCGGGATAAGGAACAGGGGAAACGGGACAGGAACCGGGACGGAAACCGGGAGAGCGGGGCAGGAACCGGGACAGAACGGGGACACACCCGGCCCGGTTTGACCCCCTGAGACCCCAGTTTGGGACAGGGGGGACAAACACTTGGGGTCCCCAGTTTGGGACAGGCTGAGGAGAGACCCCTGGGACCCCCGGGTCTGGGACAGGCTGGGGCCACCACGTGTCCTCCCCCCTGGTGCCACCGTGTCCCCTCAGTGCCAGTGCTGTCCCTGTCCCCTCGGTGCCACCCCTGTCCCCCCAGTGCCACCGTGTCCCCATCCCGCAGTGGGCCCGGTGCCACCGTGTCCCCTCGGTGCCACCCCTGTCCCTCTGGTGCCACCGTGTCCCCATCCCGCAGTGGGCCCGCTGGCCGTGTCCCCATGTCCCTGATGTCCCCATGTCCCCCCCATGTCCTGCAGTGGGCCCGCTGGCCGTGTCCCCATGTCCCCAATGTCACCGTGTCCCCCCCGTGTCCCGCAGTGGGCCCGCTGGCCGTGTCCCTGATGTCCCCATGCCCCCCATGTCCCGCAGTGGGCCCGCTGGCCGTGTCCCCAATGTCACCGTGTCCCCGTGTCCCGCAGTGGGCCCGCTGGCCGTGTCCCCGATGTCCCCATGTCCCTGATGTCCCCATGTCCCCCGTGTCCCGCAGTGGGCCCGCTGGCCGTGTCCCCGATGTCACCATGTCCCCTCCATGTCCCCCATCCCGCAGTGGGCCCGCTGGCCGTGTCCCCATGTCCCTGATGTCACTGTGACCCCGATGTCACCATGTCCCCCCGTGTCCCGCAGTGGGCCCGCTGGCCGTGTCCCGGTGTCCCCAATGTCACCATGTCCCCGGTGTCACCGTGTCCCCAATGTCACCATGTCCCCTCCGTGTCCCCCGTGTCCTGCAGTGGGCCCGCTGGCCGTGTCCCTGATGTCCCCATGTCCCCCCCGTGTCCCGCAGTGGGCCCGCTGGCCGTGTCCCTGATGTCCCCATGTCCCCTCCGTGTCCCGCAGTGGGCCCGCTGGCCGTGTCACCGATGTCCTCGTGTCCCTGATGTCCCCATGTCCCTGATGTCCCCATGTCCCCAATGTCCCCGTGTCCCTGATGTCCCCATGTCCCTGATGTCACCATGCCCCCCGTGTCCCGCAGTGGGCCCGCTGGCCGTGTCCCTGATGTCCCCATGTCCCCTCCGTGTCCCGCAGTGGGCCCGCTGGCCGTGTCCTTCTCCCGCGTGCCCACGCTGGAGCAGATCCTGGCCAAGAACCCGGGGGTGCGGCGCGGGGGCCGGTACCGCCCGCCGCGCTGCGAGGCGCGCTCGCGCACCGCCGTCATCGTCCCGCACCGCAACCGCGAGGGCCACCTGGGCCACCTGCTCTACTACCTGCACCCCTTCCTGCAGCGCCAGCAGCTGCACTACGGCATCTACGTGGTGCACCAGGTGCGGCCGGGGGGCGGGGGGCACCTGGGAGGGCTCGGGGTGGGTTTGGGGGGGCACCAGGGAGGGTTGAGGGGTCCCCAGGGTGGTTTGAGGTGGTTTGAGGGGGCACCAGGGAGGATTTGGGGTGGGTTGGGGGAGCACCAGGGTGGTTTGAGGTGGTTTCAGGGGTCCCCAGGGAGGGTTTGGGGTGGTTTGGGGGGGCACCAGGGTGGGTTTGAGATGGTTTGGGGAGCACCAGGGTGGGTTTGAGGTGGGTTGGGAGAGCGCCAGGGTGGTTTCAGGGGTCCCCAGGGAGGGTTTGGGGTGGGTTTGGGGGGGCACCAGGGTGGGTTGAGGGGTCCCCAGGGTGGTTTGAGGTGGTTTGGGGGAGCACCAGGGTGGTTTAGGGAGCACCAGGGTGGGTTTGAGGTGATTTGGGGTGGGTTGGGGTGGTTTGAGGTGGTTTGGGGGGTGTCCAGGGTGGTTTGAGGTGGGTTGGGAGAGCGCCAGGGATGGTTTGAGGTGGTTTCAGGGGTCCCCAGGGAGGGGTTGGGGTGGTTTGAGGGGTCCCCAGGGAGGTTTGAGGGGTCCCCAGGAGGGTTTGGGGTGGGTTGGGGGAGCACCAGGGAGGGTTTGAGGTGGTTTGGGGGGTCCCCAGGGCGGGTTTGGGGTGGGTTGGGGGCACCAGGGTGGTTTGAGGTGGGTTGGGGGGTCCCAGGGAGGGTTTAGGGTGGTTTGAAGGGTCCCCAGGGTGGTTTGAGATGGTTTGGGGGGGCACCAGGGAGGGTTTGGGGTGGGTTGGGAGAGCGCCAGGGAGGTTTGAAGGGTCCCCAGGGTGGTTTGGGGTAGTTGGGGGGGCACCAGGGTGGTTTGAGATGGATTGGGGAGCACCAGGGTGGTTTGGGGGGGTCCCCAGGGAGGGTTTGAGGTGGTTTGGGGCTCTTTGGGGAGATTTGAGGGGTCCTCGGGGTGGTTTGAGTGGGTTTAGGGCATCCCCGGGGTGGTTTCAAAAGTCCCCAGGGAGGGTTTGAGCTGGTTTGGGGGTTCCCAGGATATTTTGAGGTCTCCCCAGGATATTTTGGGGTCCCCCCAGGCCGGGAACTCGACGTTTAACCGCGCCGAGCTGCTGAACGTGGGGGTTCAGGGCTGGGTTAGAGGATCCTGGGATGGTTTTAGTGGGTCCCTGGGATATTTTGGGGTCCCCCCAGGCCGGGAACTCGACGTTTAACCGCGCCGAGCTGCTGAACGTGGGGGATCAGGGATGGTTTCAGTGGGTCCCCGGGATATTTTGGGGTCTCCCCAGGATATTTTGGGGTCTCCCGGGATATTTTGGGGTCCTCCCAGGCCGGGAACTCGACGTTTAACCGCGCCAAGCTGCTGAACGTGGGGGTTCAGGGATGGTTTTAGTGTGTTCCCGGGATATTTTGGGCTGTCCCCGGATATTTTGGGGTCTCCCGGGATATTTTGGGCTGTCCCCGGATATTTTGGGGTCCCCCCAGGCCGGGAACTCAACGTTTAACCGCGCCAAGCTGCTGAACGTGGGCGTGAAGGAGGCGCTGAAGGACGAGGAGTGGGACTGCCTGTTCCTGCACGACGTGGACCTGATCCCCGAGAACGACCACAACCTGTACACCTGCGACCCCTGGAACCCCAAACACGCCTCCGTGGCCATGAACAAGTTCGGATACAGGTGGGGGGACACCGGGGACACCGGGGGACAGCTGGGGACAGCTGGGGATACCTGGGGACACCTGAGGACAGCTAGGGACACCTGGGGACACTGGGGATGGGATGGGGACACCTGGGGACACTGGGGATGGGATGGGGACACACTGGGGACACTGGGGACAGCTGGGGACACCTGGGGACAGCTGGGGACACCTGGGACGGGATGGGGACAGCTGGGGATACCTGGGGACACCTGAGGACAGCTGGGGACACCGGGGATGGGATGGAGACACACAGGGGACACACTGGGGACACCGGGGACACCGGGGGACAGCTGGGACACCTGGGGACACACTGGGGACAGCTGGGGATAGGATGGGGACAGCTGGGGACACACAGGGGACAGCTGGGGACACCTCGGATAGGATGGGGACACCTGGGGACACCTGGGGACACCTGAGAACACACTTGGGGACAGCTGGGGACACCAGGGACACCAGGGATAGGATGGGGACACACTGGGGACACCTGGGGACACACTGGGGACACTGGGGATAGGATGGGGACAGCTTGGGACACTGGGGACAGCTGGGGACACCGGGAATAGGATAGGGACAATGGGGACACTGGGGACACAGCACATTGGGAGCACTGGGCACAGCTGGGGACGCTGTGGTGGCACAGGTGACATTGTCCCTCTGTCTGTGTGTCCTCTGTCCGTGTGTCCCTGTGTTCATGTGTCCCTGTCCCCGTGTCCCCGTGTGTCCGTGTCCCTCTGTCCCTGTGTCCGTGTGTCCCCGTATCCATGTGTCTGTGTGTCCCCATGTCCCTCGGTCCCCCCGTGTCCGTGTGTCCCTGTGTCCCTGTCCCTCTGTCCCCCTGTCCCCCCTGTCCCTGTGTCCCCGTGTCCGTGTGTCCCTCTGTCCCCCCCTGACCCCGTGTCTGTGTGTCCGTGTGTCCGTCCCAGCCTGCCGTACCCGCAGTATTTCGGGGGGGTCTCTGCGCTCACCCCCGATCAGTACATGAAGATCAACGGCTTCCCCAACGAGTACTGGGGCTGGGGCGGCGAGGACGACGACATCGCCACCAGGTACGGCCGGGGACACCTGGGGACACCTGGGGACACCTGGGGATGGCCTGGGGACAGCTGGGGACAGCTGGGGACATCAGGGACAGCCTGGGGACACCTGGGACACCTGGGGACATCAGGGACAGCCTGGGGACACCTGGGGACAGCTGGGGACACCTGGGGACAGCTGGGGACACCCTGGGGACATCCTGAGACAGCCTGGGGACACCTGGGGATACCTGGGGATGGCCTGGGGACACCTGGGGACACCTGGGGACATCAGGGGACACCTGGGGACACCGGGGACACCTGGGGACACCTGGGGACACCTGGGGACACCTGGGGACAGCTGGGGACACCTGGGACAGCTGGGGATCACCTGGGGACAGCTGGGGACATCCTGGGGACACCTGGGGACACCTGGAGACATCAGGGACACCTGGGGACACCTGGGGACACCTGGGGACACCTGGGGACACCTGGGACAGCTGGGGATCACCTGGGGACAGCTGGGGACATCCTGGGGACACCTGGGGACACCTGGGACAGCCTGGGGACAGCTGGGGACAGCTGGGGACACCTGGGACACCTGGGGACATCAGGGACACCTGGGGACACCTGGGACACCTTGGGGACACCTGGGACAGCTTGGGGACACCCTGGGGACACCTGGGGACATCAGGGACAGCCTGGGGATACCAGGGACAGCTTGGGGACACCTGGGATGGCCTGGGGACACCTGGGGACAGCTGGCGGTGTGCCCACCCAGCTGGGGGGGGACATGGGGGGTGTGACATTGCCTGGGGGGACACGAGGGGCGTCCTGTCACACTGGGGACACAGCGATGTCCCCGTGCCCTGTCCCCTCAGGGTGATGTGGTGACCCCCCCCCAGCCTCACCGTGTCCCCACCTTTGTGTCACCGTGGTGATGTCACTGCCTGGGGACCCACGGGGGTGTCCCAGCACCCTGGGGGTGTCCCCTGTCCCCTCGGGGTGACACCCTGACCCTCCCTCCTCGCTGTCCCCGTGTTTGTGTCCCCTGCCTGGGGACACTGCCCCGGTGCCACCCCTGCGGTGTCACTGTCCCCAGGGGAGTCCCTGCTGTCCCCAGGGGCAGTGTCCCTGCGCCGGTGCCACCCCTGCGATGTCCCCGCTGTGCCACTGCCCCCCCTGCAGTGTCCCTGTCCCCTCGCTGTCCCCTCAGTGTCTCTGCTGTCCCCTCAGTGTCCCCACTGTCCCCTCAGTGTCCCTGCTGGCCCCCCACTGTTCCCACTGTCCCCTCGCTGTCCCCTCAGGGTGCGCCTGGCAGGGATGACCCCGCTGTCCCCCCGCTGTCCTCACACTGTCCCCACACTGTCCCCGCTGTCCCCACACTGTCCCCCCTGTCCCCTCACTGTCCCCACACTGTCCCCGTGTCCCCTCAGGGTGCGCCTGGCAGGGATGACCCCGCTGTCCCCTCAGTGTCCCCTCAGTGTCCCCATTGTCCCCTCAGTGTCCCCACACTGTCCCCTCGCTGTCCCCTCAGGGTGCGCCTGGCAGGGATGACCCCGCTGTCCCCTCGCTGTCCCCTCGCTGTCCCCACTGTCCCCATTGTCCCCTCGCTGTCCCCTCAGGGTGCGCCTGGCAGGGATGAAGATCTCCCGCCCGCCCGTCGCCATCGGCCACTACAAGATGGTGAAACACAAGAGCGACAAAGGCAACGAGGAGAACCCGCACAGGTGAGGGGACACGGGGACAGTGAGGGGGGACAGTGAGGGGACAGTGGGGACAGTGGGGACAGTGAGGGGACAGCAGGGACAGTGAGGGGACAGCGTGGGGACAATGGGGACACGGGGACAGCGAGGGGACAGCGAGGGGACAGCAGGGACACTGAGGGGACAGCAGGGACACGGGGACAGTGGGGACAGCGAGGGGACAGTGGGGGGACAGTGGGGACAGTGAGGGGACAGTGAGGGGACAGCGTGGACACCTCGGGGATAGTGGGGACACATCGGGGACACTGAAGGGACAGTGGGGACACCAGGAGGAAACCGCAGGGACACCTCAGGGACAGCAGGGACACCCCAGGGATACCTCAGGGACACCTCAGTGACACCCTGGGGCCAGTGGTGACACCTCAGGGACAACAGGAGGACACCTCTAGGACACCTCGGGGCTGGCGGTGACACCCCAGGGACACATCAGGGACACCTCGGTGACAGTGGTGCCACCCCGGGGCCAGTGGTGACACCTTGGGGAGACCTCAGGGACAGTGGTGACACCCCAGGGACAGTGGTGACACCCCAGTGACACCCCAGGGACAGTGGTGACACCCTAGGGACAGCGGTGACACCTCAGGGACAGCGGTGACACCCCAGGGACAGTGGTGACACCCCAGTGACACCCCAGGGACAGTGGTGACACCTCGGTGACACCCGGTGACACCCCAGTGACACCCCAGGGACACATCAGGGACAGTGGTGACACCCCAGGGACAGTGGTGACACTTTGGTGACACCCTCGGTGACACCCCAGGGACAGCGGTGACACCTCAGTGACACCCCGTGACACCCGGTGACACCCCAGAGACAGTGGTGACACTTCGGTGACACCTCAGTGACACCCCGTGACACCCAGTGACACCCAGGGACACCCTGTGACACCCCGGTGACACCCCAGGGACAGCGGTGACACCCCGGTGACACCCGGTGACACCACAGGGACACCCTGGTGACACCCCAGGGACACCCCAGGGACAGCGGTGACACCTCAGTGACACCTCAGGGACACCCGGTGACACCCCAGTGACACCTCAGTGACACCCCAGGGACAGCGGTGACACCCCGGTGACACCCCAGGGACACCTCAGTGACACCTCAGTGACACCCTGGTGACACCCCAATGACACCTCAGTGACACCCCGTGACCCCCGGTGACACCCCAGTGACACCCCAGGGACAGCAGTGACACCCCAGGGACACCTCAGTGACACCCGGTGACACCCCATGACACCCCGGTGACACCTGGTGACACCCCGGTGACACCCCAGGGACACCCCGGTGACCCCCAGTGACACCCCAGTGACACCCCAGTGACACCTGGTGACACCCCGGTGACCCCCCGTGACCCCCGGTGACGTCCCCCTCCCCGCGCGTCCCCCCCAGGTTCGACCTGCTGGTGCGGACGCAGCGCTCGTGGACGCAGGACGGGATGAACTCGCTGAGCTACGCGCTGCTGGCCAAGGAGCTGCGCCCGCTCTACACCAACCTCACCGTGGACATCGGCACCGACCCGCGGCACCGGGCACCGCGCCGCCCGCCCGCGCCACCAGAACCGGCACCGGCACCGACCCGCGCCGCGGTGACCGAGACGGCGCCGGGACGGAACCGGAGCGCGGCGCGGGGACCCCCGTGATCACCCCGAATCCCCTCGTGGGGCGGGGAGAGGGGATGGGGCTGAGCCAGGGGCTCTCCTCGCCTCTCTCCTCGCCTCTCTCCGCCTCTCCCCGCGGTTTTTGGGGTGTTTTATTTCGGGGGTCCCCCCGAGTCGGGCGCGCGGGTATTTATTGTATTTATGAGCCGCTCCCTGGACCTTTCTAAAGGGTTTTTTTTTCAATTAAAAAAAAAAAAAAAAAGGAAAATGAATCCGGCTCTGTTTCTAGGCTGGTGACAAAGAGGGGGCGGCGGGCAGGCAGGGTGGGGGGGGGTTCAGGGCTCGGGGAGGGACCCCAAAATCCTCCCCACGGCCGCCTGGGCGCCGGCGATGCAGTCGTTGACCGAGACCCCCGAGTAGGAGGCACCGATGAGGCTCAGGGGCAGCTGCTGCTCCTCCAGGAAGCGCTGGATCCGCTCTGAGGGGACAGCCAGGGCAGCTGGGGACACCCTGGGGACACCCCGGGGACACCCTGGGGACACCCCGGGGACAGCGCAGCCCCCCGCCCACGCCCCTCTCACCTAGGCGCTCCCAGTGTCCCAGCGTATACTGAGGGATGCAGTCCTGGGGAAAAGGGGAGGGGGACGCACGGCTGAGACCCTCCCTGGGTGTCCCCAGGGTGTCCCCAGGTGTCCCCAGGGTGTCCCCTGGGTGTCCCCAGGTGTCCCCAGGTGTCCCCAGGGTGTCCCCAGGGCGTCACCCACCTGCTGCACCCTGACCATGGCGCGGGCGGGGGGCCCGGCCAGCCCCAGGTGGTCGCGCACGGCCGCTCGCGCCCGGCGCAGCAGCAGCTCCGGGGCCACGGCGGCCGGGTCGCCGAAGGTCTGGTGGAACCAGGCGCCGCCCAGCATCACCTGGGGACACGGGGAGGGACAGAAATCAACATGTCACACCCACAGTGTCACCTGGTGACACGGGCAGAGCCCCAAAAACATCCCTGTTACACTGCCCAGCGTCACCTGGGGACATGGGGAGGGACAGAAACCATCGTGTCACCCTCCCAGTGTCACCTGGGTCACCGTCAGCCCCCCAAAATCATCCCTGTCACACTGCCCAGCATCACCTGGGGACACGGGGAGGGACAGAAATCATCGTGTCACCTTCCCAGTGTCACCTGGGGACACGGGCAGAGCCCCAAAAACATCCCTGTCACACTGCCCAGTGCCACCTGGGGACACGGGGAGGGACAGAAACATCCCTGTCACACCCACAGTGTCACCTGGGTCACCGTCACCTCCCCAAAATCATCCCTGTCACACCCCCACTGTCCCCAGGGCCACCCCCCATGTCCCCAGTATCACTCCCCCGGTGTCCCCAGTGCCACCCCGGTGTCCCCCCTGGTATCACCCCCCATGTCCCCAATGTCCCCAGTGCCCCCCCAGTGTCACCCCCATGTCCCCGGTGCCCTCCCATGTCCCCAGTGTCCCCCCATGTCCCCGGTGTCCCCCCTGGTATCACCCCCCGATGTCCCCGGTGCCACCCCCGGTGTCCCCCCCATGTCTCCCCAGTGTCACCGCCCATGTCCCCCATGTCCCCGGTGCCACCCACCGTCAGCCGCAGCCCGGGGCTCCCGGGGGTCGCGGGGGTCCCGTCGTGCTCCGGGAACGCCACCGAGTCGTAGACGATGCCCAGGAGCGCGGGGTCCTCGGAGGACGGCACCAGGTGCCCGAAGCCCTGCGGGGGAACGGCCCGGGGTCACCGGGGGTCACCGGGGGGCTCTGGGGACACCGGGGGGCTCTGGGGACAGCTGGGGACAGCGGGGCACAGCGGGGCACAGCTCACCGTGACGGGCAGCGCCGCCCCCTCGTACTGCAGATTGACCACGGCCACCGAGGCGGCGGCGATGCCGCGGAGCTCCCGCGCCAGCGGCTCCAGCTCGGCCGGCAGCGCCCGCGCCAGCGCTGCGGACACGGGGACAGCGGGGCGTCACCGGGGGGACACGGGGGGGACACGGGGGGGGACATGGGGACATCACCGGGGGACATCAGGGACATCATCAGCGGGGACAGCAGGGCGTCACCGGGGGGGACACGGGGGGGACACCGGGACATCGGCGGGGACATCAGCGGGGACACGGGGACATCACTGGGGACATCAGGGACATCACCAGGGACATTGGCAGGGACACAGGGACATCACCGGGGACATCGGCGGGGATACGGGGACATCACCGGGGGACATCAGGGACATCACCAGGGACATCACTGGGGGACATCAGCAGGGACACGGGGACATCGGCAGGGACATCAGGGACACCATCGGCGGGGACATCATCGGGGACATCGGTGGGGACATCGGCAGGGACACAGGGACATCACCGGGGACATCAGGGACATCATTGGGGGACATCAGTGGGGACATCAGTGGGGGGGTCACCATCGGCGGGGACATTGGCAGGGACACGGGGACATCACCGGGGACACGGGGACATCATCGGGGACATCACCAGGGACACCAGGGGACATCATTGGAGGACATCAGCAGGGACATGGGGACATCACCGGGGGACATCAGGGACATCATCGGGGGACATCAGGGACATCACCGGGGACATTGGCAGGGACATGGGGACATCGGCGGGGACACAGGGACATCACCGGGGGGTACACGCAGGGGACACACGGGGGACACGTGGGGGACAGGAGGGGGACACGCGGGGGACACGCGGGGGACACGCGGGGGACACGCGGGGCACACGCGGGTGACCCCCGGCCCGGCCATACCTGCGGCAGGGAGAGCGCTGAGAACGTGATCAGCGGTGATGGAAGCGTCCGGCGAGGTGAGCTGGGGACACACGGACACTGGGGACAGATGGACACTGGGGACACACGGACACGGGGACACTGGGGACAGATGGACACTGGGGGGACTGGGGACACTGGGGACAGATGGACACTGGGACACACGGACACTGGGGACAGATGGACACTGGGGACGGATGGACACTGGGGACGGATGGACACTGGGGACACACAGACACGGGGACACACGGACACGGGGACACTGGGGACACACGGACACTGGGACACACGGACATGGGGACACTGGGGGGACTGGGGACACTGGGACACACAGACACAGGGACACATGGACACGGGGACACACGGACATGGGGACACTGGGGACAGATGGACACTGGGGACACACGGACACTAGGACACGAGGACACTGGGGACGGATGGACACTGGGGACACATGGACACGGGGACACTGGGGGGACTGGGGACACTGGGGACAGAGGGACACGGGGACACACGGACACGGGGACACTGGGGACAGATGGACACTGGGACACATGGACACGGGGACACTGGAGGGGACTGGGTGACCTGGGGGACAGGGACAGGGAGGGGACACAGCCCAGGGGACACCGGGGAGGGGACACAGGGAGGGGACACGGAGCCCTGGGGACATTGGGGAGGGTCCCAGGGGACACAGGGACACAGGGAGGGGACAGGGAGCCCAGGGGACACCCAGGGGATGGGGACGGGTCCCCTCAGCCGTCCCCACCTGCCAGCGGCCGCGGCGGCGGCACAGGTGCGTCAGGGGCGAGCGGCAGCGCAGCTCGGCGCCGCGCGGCGCCACGAACGCGGCCAAGGCGCGCGGCAGCGTCTCCATCCCCCCCCGCAGCGACCACTGGCTCCAGCGCTCGGCCCGAGCCCGCAGCGCCAGCCCGGCCCCGGCCGGCCCGCGGCCACCTGCGCCACAGCGGGGACAATGGGGACAATGGGGGGACAATGGGGGGACAGTGGGGGGACACCAGTGTGACAGCGGGGGGACAATGGTGTGACAATGGTGTGACAGTGGGGGACAGCAGGGGGACAGCGGGGACAATGGTGTGACAACGGCGTGACACCAGTGTGACACCAGTGTGACACCGGGGTGACAGCAGGGGGACAACGGTGTGACAACGGCGTGACACCGGCAGTGACACAGGTGTGACACCAGTGTGACAATGGTGTGACAACAGCGTGACAACGGCGTGACAGCGGGGTGACACCAGCAGTGACACCACGAGGGGCAAGGGGGCTGCGGTGTCACCTGTGCCAGCCCCCATGGGACCCCAGTGACACCTGTGCCACCACCCACAAAACACCGGTGACACCTGTGCCAACCCTCCCTGGATCCCCAATGTCACCTGTGCCAGCCCCAGCTGTGTCCCCAATGTCCCCAATGTCCCCAGTGCCCCCAATGTCCCCAGTGTCCCCAATGTCCCCAGTGTCCCCAGTGTCCCCAGTGTCCCCAGTGTCCCCACCGTGTCCCAGCGCCAGCCCCAGCAGCGTCCCCAATGTCCCCAATGTCACCTGTGCCAGCCCCAGCAGTGTCCCCAATGTCCCCAGTGTCCCCAATGTCCCCGTGCCAGCCCCAGCAGCGTCCCCAATGTCCCCGTGCCAGCCCCAGCAGTGTCCCCAATGTCACCTGTGCCAGCCCCAGCAGTGTCCCCAGTGTCCCCACCGTGTCCCAGCGCCAGCCCCAGCAGCACGGAGCCGCGGCGCCGCTCGGCCCAGAAGAGCGCAGGGAAACAGGAACGGACACTGAGAGAGCGACTGTCACCGGCAAAGACCCCGCGACACAGGCTGTCCACGGCCACCTCTGCCACCTGCGGGGACAGTGACAGTGACACAGTGACACAGTGACACAGGCTGTCCACGGCCACCTCTGCCACCTGGGGACAATGACACAGTGACACAGGCTGTCCACGGCCACCTCTGCCACCTGGGGACAATGACACAATGACAGTGACACAGGCTGTCCACGGCCACCTCTGCCACCTGGGGACAATGACACAATGACAGTGACACAGGCTGTCCACGGCCACCTCTGCCACCTGGGGACAATGACACAGTGACACAGTGACACAGTGACACAGTGACACAGTGACACAGGCTGTCCACGGCCACCTCTGCCACCTGTGGGGACATGGGGACAGTGACACAGTGACACAGGGACAGTGACACAGTGACAGTGACACAGTGACACAGGGACACAGTGACACAGGCTGTCCACGGCCACCTCTGCCACCTGCGGGGACAGTGACACAGTGACACAGTGACACAGGGACACGGGGACACGGGGACACGGGGACACTGGGGACACTGACAGGGACAGAAACGGGGACAGTGACAGTGTGGACACTGATGGGGACAGGGACAGGGACAGGACAGGGACAGGGACACCAGGGACACTGACAGGACAATGACAGTGACAGGACAATGACAATGACATCAGGGACAGTGACATCAGTGACAGGACAGTGACAATGACAAGGACAATGACAAGGACGTCAGGCACAGCGCCAGCTGGACCCCACCCGCCCCAGGGAGGCCCCGATAAGGCCGGGTGGGGTTTGGGGGCGATTTATCGGGGTTCAGGGCGATTTATCGGGGTTCAGGGTGATTTATCGGGGTTTGGGGTGGGGCTCCGGGGCTCGGGGATTATCAGCGTTTGGGGCACTGTCGCGTTTTGGGGCGGCTCTGGGGATTTTGGGGGCGGTTATGGGGATTTTGGGGTGGTCATGGGGACATCTTGGGGTTCAGGGGATTCTCTGGGGTCTCTGGGGACATTTTGGGGTTCAGGGGATTCTCTGGGTGTTCAGGGGACATTTTGGGGTTCAGGGGATCCTCTGGGTGTTCAGGGGACATTTTGGGGGTTCAGGGTATATTTTGGGGGTGTTCAGGGGACATTTTGGGGTTCAGGGGATCCTCTGGGGTCTCTGTCCCGCGCTCACCTCGCGCCCGAAGCGGCGCCGGGCGAAGTCGTGGGCGCTCTCGTCGGGCGCCGTCCCCGCGGGGGTCAGCAGGTCCTGGAGCCCGCTCCAGAGCAGCGCCCGGGAGAAGGGGGGCACGGCCCGGAGGAGACCCCTGGGGACAGCGGGGACACTCAGAGAGATTGGGGACAGCGGGGACACTGGGGACATTGGGGACACTGGGGACATTGGGGACATTGGGGACAGTGGGGACAGTGGGGACACTGGGGACATCGGGGGACAGTGGGGACATTGGGGACAGTGGGGACACTGGGGACATTGGGGACAGAAGGTGACATCAGGACCGGTGCCACCCACCGCAGCCCCTGGGGACAGGAGGTGACATTGGGGACAGGGTGGCACCCCAGGGGACACAGGGGACACGGGGGACAGGTGCCACCCACCACAGGCTGGGGCAGGGGGTGACACAGGGAACAGGGGGTGACCCTGGGGACAGGAGGTGACATTGGGGACAGGGATGGCACTGGGGACAGGGTGGCACCCCAGGGGACACAGGGGACACAGGGGACCGGTGCCACCCACCGCAGGCCCTGGGGCAGCGGGTGCAGCGCCCCCCCCAGGTAGAGGAAGCGGTTGCGGGACGCGGGGTGATCGCCGGGCACGGGCAGAACGTCAGCGGCCAGCCCCAGCTCCGACACCTGGGGGGCACCCCAAAATCCACCCGGGACCCCAAAATCCACACGGGGACCCCAAAATCCACACAGGGACCCCAAAATCCACCCGGGGACCCCCCAGACCCCCCCAGCTCCCCCAGACCCGCCCCAGGGACCCCTAAACCCACCCCAGCCCCCCCCAAGCCCTCCAGGGACCGCCCAAACCCCCCCAGACCCGCCCCAGGGACCCCCAGACCCCCCCAAACCCCCAAACCCATCCCAAGGACCCTTCAGACCCCCCAAACCGGCCCCAGGGACCCCCCAAAACCCACCCCGACCCCCCCAGCTCCCCCAAACCCGCCCCAGGGACCCCCCAGATCCCCCAGACCCCCCCAGGGACCCCCCAAAACCCCCCCCGACCCCCCCAGATCCCCCCAAACCCACCCCAGGGATCCCCCAAACACCCCCAGCACCCCCAAACCTGCCCCAGACCCCCCCCAGCTCCCCCAAACCCGCCCCAGGGACCCCTCAGACCCCTCCAAACACCTCCAGACCCGTCCCAGCGACCCCAAAACCCACCCCAGACCCCCCCCCAGACACCCCCGACCCGTCCCAGACCCCCCCCGACCCCCCAGCCCCCCTCCCCGGTACCATGCTCAGCGTCGCCGCCCCCGCCGCTCCCGCGGGCCGGACGCCCCTGGGGCCGTGCTCGAACACGGCGCCCTCGGGGGTCCCGGTGCTCTGCAGCCACCCCCCGAAACGGCCGCTGGCCTCCAGCAGCACCACCTGGGGACCCCCGAACCGCCGCGGGGACCCCCGGTCAGTGGGAGACCCCCGGGACCCCCCCAAAACACCGCAGGGACCCCCGGTCAGTGGGAGACCCCAAAACGCCGCAGGGACCCCCGAGCACCGCGGGGAGACCCCAAAACACCGCGGGGACCCCCAAACCACCGCGGGGGGACCCCCGGGACCCCCCCCAAAACACCACAGGGACCCCCGAACCGCCTGGGGACCCCCGGTCAGCGGGGAGACCCCAAAACACCGCAGGGACCCCCGAACCGCCCCGGGGACCCTCGGTCAGCGGGGAGACCCCCGGGACCCCCCCCAAAACACCGCAGGGACCCCCGAGCGCCGCGGGGACACTCCCGGGACCCCCCCAAACCACGGCGGGCATCCTCAGATCACCACAGGGACCCCCGGGACCCCCAAACCACCACGGGGACCCCCAAACCACCGCAGGGACCCCCCCCCAACCACCACGGGGACCCCCAAACCACCACGGGAACCCCCCAAACCACCGCGGAGACTCCCCAAACTACCTGGGGACCCCCAAACCACCACGGAGATCCCCCAAACCACCGCAGGGACCCCAAACCACCACGGGGACCCCGCGGCACGTGGGGGTCCCGGGAGGGATGGGAACCCCGGGGAATTGGGGGTCCTGGGGGTCTCAGGAGTGAAAGCAGCGCCGGGAGAATTGGGGGGGGGGGTCCCTGGAGCTACGAAGGGGTCTGGGGGCTCAGGGGGCACACCGGGGGTCCCGGGAGGGATGGGGGTCCCGGGACGGAGCGGGGGGGCGGCAGCGGGGGTCCCAGACTCACCTTGGGCGGGCGGGGGGCGCGCACCAGGTGGTAGCAGGCGGCCAGGCCGCTGATGCCGCCGCCCACGACGGCCACGGTGGGCGGCATGAGGGCACCTGGGGCGGGCAGGGGTCAGGGGAGGGGTCACCGGGAACCCCCAGAGCGGCCCCGGGACCCCCGGGACCCCCCGAGATCCCCGAAACCCCCGGGACCCCCCCTCACCTGCGCCGCGTCCTCCCGCGCTGGCCACGCCCCTTCCCGCCGCTTATCAGGGGGAATGGGCGGGGCTTGGCGCGCGCGGACCAATGGGAAGGCGCACAGCGTTGATTGACAGCGCGCGGTGGCGGGAGGGAGCGCGCGCCGGGGAGCTGAGCCACGCCTACCGGGGCGGCAGCCAATCAGAATGACGATCGCCCCCACGTGACCACGCCCCTCGCTGATCAATTAACGGTCAGCGCGTTAAGCCACGCCCCCCTCAAACCACGCCCACACTCAGCTGTCAATCATCCACTCCCCCAAGGCCACGCCCCCTCAAACCACGCCCACACTCAGCTGTCAATCATCCGTTGACCCCCCCAAACCCTCTCCCAAGGCCACGCCCCCTCCCCACCAGCCCCGCCCCCCCCGGCGCCCCCCAAAACTCGGCGTTTTTGGGTTTTTTTTAATAAATTTATTCACAAAACCCCCCGGAGCCGCGCGGGCTGCGGCCGAACCCCCCCCCGCACCCCCCTCGCCGCGGGGCCCGGGGGTCCGGGGGGCTCCGGGGGGGTCCGGGGGGGTCCGGGGGGGCTCCCGGGGGAGGGGCGGCAGGGGTTCACCCCCCGCACCCCCCAATATCCCCCCCCCGCGGGCGGGGGTCTCAGGGTCTGCGGCCGGGGGGCTCCTCCAGCTCGTAGAACAGCACGTAGCCCTCGCTGGACGGCACCTGGTTCTCGCTGATGGGCGAGACCCTGCGGGGAGACCCTCAGCACCCGCGGAGGGGGGCTCGGGCAGGGCGGGGCGGGGCGGGGGGGATGCCCTGGGCCGGGCAGGGGGCTCGGGGGGTGCCCCGGGTGGGGTGGGGGGCTCGGGGCGGGGGTTCAGGGCGGGGAGCTCGGGGCAGGGCGAGGGGCTCGGGGGGGGTGCCCCGGGCAGGGTGGGGGGCTCGGGGCAGGGCAGGGGTGCCCTGGGCAGGGCAGGGGGGCTCAGGGCGGGGGTTCGGGACGGGGGGCTCAGGTGGTGCCCAGGGCAGGGCGGGGGGCTCGGGGGGTGCCCTGGGCAGGGCGGGGGGCTCAGGTGGTGCCCAGGGCAGGGCGGGGGGCTCGGGGGGTGCCCTGGGCAGGGCGGGGGGCTCAGGGCAGGGCAGGGGGGCTCAGGTGGTGCCCCCGGCAGGGTGGGGGTCTCGGAGCAGGGCGGGGGTCTCGGGGCGGTGCCCCGGGCAGGGTGGGGGGGCTCAGGTGGTGCCCAGGGCAGGGCGGGGGGCTCAGGGCAGGGCAGGGGTGCCCCGGGTGGGGCGGGGGGCTTGGGGCGGGGGTTCGGGGTGGGGGGCTCAGGCGGTGCCCCGGGCAGGGTGGGGGGCTCGGGGTGGGGCAGGGTGGCTTGGGACAGGGCGGGGGGCTCGGGGCGGGGGTTCAGGGCGGGGGGCTCGGGGGGTGCCCCGGGCAGGGTGGGGGGCTCGGGGCGGGGCAGGGGGCTCGGGGGGTGCCCCGGGCGGGGCAGGGGTGCCCCGGGCAGGGCAGGGGGCTCGGGGTGGGGCAGGGGGGCTCGGGGGGGGTGCCCAGGACAGGGCAGGGGGTCTCGGAGCAGGGCGGGGGGTCTCAGGCGGTGCCCTGGGCAGGGCGGGGGGCTCGGGGCAGGGCAGGGGGGCTCAGGGGGTGCCCAGGACAGGGCGGGGGGCTCGGGGCAGGGCAGGGGGGCTCAGGGGGTGCCCCAGGCAGGGTGAGGGACTCGGGGCAGGTTGGGGGTCACTCAGGCAGTGCCCTGGGCAGGGCGGGGGTCTCAGGGCAGGGCAGGGGGTCTCGGGGGGCACCCACCGGGAGTCGTTGTAGACGCGCCAGCCGGCCGGGTCGCGGCAGAACGCCGTGTAGTGCCCGTAGTGCACGCTGCCCGAGTGGTTGCACAGCGCGTACAGGCTGTAGACGGGGCTGCCTGCGGCGGGGAGAGCGGGCTGAGCGCAGCCCCCCTCCCCAAAAAAAAAACACCCCCCCAAAAAACCACCCCCCACACCCCCAACTCCTCACCCGCCTTCTCGCTGGCGAATTCCCGCAGGTTGAGCTGCTGCAGCGGGAAATCCACGAACACCGAGCACTTCTTGATGGAGTAACGCGTGGTGGAGAAGCGGTTCAGGTCTGCCGGGGGTTAAGGGAAACGGGGCGCGGAGGGGCGACCCCCAAAACCCCCCAAAACCCCCCCAAAACCCCCCAAAACCCCCCAAAACCTTGAAGGGGGCCGTTCCTCCCAAAGGATACGGAGCACCAGGATGCGTGGGAAGCGCTGGATCGTCAACTTCTTGGTGCTCCGCGTCCGCTGCCGGCACTTGTCACACACCTGGGAGGGGGGGGGACGCTCAGGGACCCCCGCCCGGGCTCCGGGGGGGTCGCAGGGGGACGGGGAAGGGGGTCTGTCCTCTCACCGGGGCGTTCTCCGAGTCCAGCTCCTCCTCCTTGGTGAAGAGGCTGAAGCAGTCGTGCAGCGAGACCTTGCCCCCGGCAAAGCTTTTCTGGAGGGGAATTTGGGGGGCCAGATTGGGAATTTGGGGGGTCAGAGGGGGATTTGAGGGCCCAGAGGGGGATTTAGGGGGTCAGAGGGGGATTTATGGGGGTCAGATTGGGAATTTGGGGGGTCAGAGGGGGATTTGGGGGGTCAGAGGTGGAATTTGGGGGGTCAGAGGGGGAATTTAGGAGTCAGAGGGGAATTTGGGGGGTCAGAGGGGAATTTATGGGGGTCAGAGGGGGAAATTAGGGGGTCAGAGGGGAATTTAGGGGTCAGAGGGGGAATTTGAGGGGCCAGAGGGGGAATTTAGGGGGTCAGAGGGAAATTTAGGAGGGGTCTGAGGATTTTTTGGGGGTCAGAGGGGGAATTTGGGGGTCCAGAGGGGAATTCAGGAGGGGTCTGAGGAGTTTTTTGGGGATCAGATGGGGAATTTGAGAGTCCAGAGGGGGAATTTAGGAGGGGTCCGAGGGTTTTTTGGGGGTCAGAGGGGGAATTTGGGGGTCCAGAGGGGAATTCAGGAGGGGTCTGAGGAGTTTTTTGGGGGTCAGAGGGGGAATTTGAGAGTCCAGAGGGGGAATTTAGGAGGGGTCTGAGGGGTTTTTTGGGGGTCCAGACGGGAATTCAGGAGGGGTCTGAGTGGTTTTTGGGGGTCCAGGGGGGCTGCCCCCCACGCCCACCTTTGGGATGGGCAGCGAGAGGTCGCAGAACACCTCGAAGGTGGTGGAGCGGTACCCGCAGGCCTGGCACTTGAGACAGCTCTTCAGCTGCCCCACGAAGAGATCTGGGGGGGCAAAAGCGGTGGGGGGGGGCAGCTCAGGCAGGGCACCCCCGCATCTTTTGGGGTCCCGGCGACGCCCCCATTCCCAGCGCTCACCCACGATCTTGCTGTCCTCCCTCTCCAGGTAACGCTTCCACATCTGGTTGGCGCGCTCGTCGTCGCTGCGGGCGGCGGGCGCGTCAGCACGGGGTGTCCCCCCAAAACCCGCCGAGCCCCCCACGGGCTCCCCGCCGATCCCCCCCGGCCTCACCTGAGCGTCTCGGGCTCCTCCGGGGCCGGGGGTCTCCGCGTGTCCGACAGGATGCTGGGGGTGCGCCGGCCCTTCCTGTTGATCTCCGTGTGCAGCCGGTCCATGAAGAACTTGAGGAATTCCTGCGCGTCCTGCTGGCTGCGGCGACGCGGGGAGAGGGGGGGGACACGCTCGCTGACGAGGAGGGGATCCCCAAAAAACGGGGGGTTTTTTGGGGGGGGTGTCTCCCCCCTCACCTGTAGCCCGTGAAGGAGGGGACGTATTTTTGGAACACGGCCTTGAAGCGCCCGGGGTTGACGGCCTCGGAGGAGTCGGGGTGCCAGAGGGCGGCGATGACGTCGGCGAAGGCTGCGGGGGCACGGCGGGGTCAGCACCCCGGGGTGGGGGGTCTGTAAGGTTCGGGGGGGGGGTCTGTCCCACCTTCGGTGAGCTCCTGGGGGGCACGGGGGCCGGGGGGCTGCTCCTGCTGGAAGTCCCGGCGCAGGCAGTAGTCCCGCAGCGGTTTGGTGCTGCTCAGGCACTGCAGCACCGCGTTCATGAAGCACTGCGGGGGGACACGGGCACGTCCTGGGGGGCGGCGCGGCACCGGGGGGCGGCACAGCACCCGGGGGTGGCACGGCACCGGGGGGTGGCACGGTACCCGGGGGTGGCACGGCACCGGGGGGTGGCACAGCACCGGGGGGTGGCACAGCACCCAGGGGTGGCACAGCACCCGGGGGGACCCCGCTGCTGTCACAGGTGTGCCGGGGGGCTCGGGGACGCTGAGGTGACCCCCAGGTGACACCAAAGGGACCCCAGATCCCACCCGCACTCCAGGACAGAGGGACACAAGGGGTGGGGACCATGGGGACACTGCTGGTGACACTCCAAGCCTGGGGACACTGAGGTGACCCTGAGGTGACCCCAAACCCCTCCTGCACCCCAGGACAGAGCGACAGGAGGGGTGGGGACCGTGGAGACACTGCGGGGGGGCTCCAGGAATGTGACACCCAGCAGGACAGCGGGACGGAACCAAGCCTGGGGGACCCTGAGGTGACCTTGAGGTGACACCAGGACACAGGGACAGGAGGGGTGGAGACCCTGGGGACACTGCTGGGGGGGCTCTGGGAGCTCTGGGAATGTGACACCCCAGCAGGACAGCGGGGACAGGACCAAGCCTGGGGGACCCTGAGGTGACCCCAGATCCCTCCCGCACTCCAGGCCAGAGCGACAGGAGGGCTGGGGACCGTGGGGACACTGCTGGGGAGCTGGGGGACACCCCAAGCAGGACGGGATGGTGACACTCCAAGCCTGGGGACCCTGAGGTGACCTTGAGGTGACCCCAGGACAGAGGGACAGGAGGGCTGGGGACCCTGGGGACACTGCTGGGGGGGCTCCACGAATGTGACACCCAGCAGCACAGGACCAAGGCAGGGAGACCCCCCCCCAGGCGCCCCCAAACCCCTCCCGCACCCCAGGACAGAGCGACACGAGGGGTGGGGACCATGAGGACACTCCTGGGGGAGTTCTGGGAATGTGACACCCAGCAGCACAGCGGGACAGGACCAAGCCTGGGGGACCCTGAGGTGACCCCCATGTGACCCCAAAGGGACCCCAAAACCCCTCCCGCACCCCAGGACAACGGGACAGGAGGGGTGGGGACCATGAGGACACTCCTGGGGGAGTTCTGGGAATGTGACACCCAGCAGCACAGCGGGACAGGACCAAGCCTGGGGGACCCTGAGGTGACCCCCAGGTGACCCCAAAGGGAACCCCAAACCCCTCCCGCACCCCACCGCAGAGCCACGCGAGGCTCCGGGCGACCAGGGCCACTCACCGTGTTGCCCAAATTCCTGAGGCCCACGTGTCCCGAGCCCAGCAGCAGCGTGCGGTGCGTCTGCGGGGACAGCGAGTGACAGGCGGTGAGCAGCGCCCCGCGGGCCCGGGGCTCCCCGGGCGGCGCCGGCTTCACCTCGCCGCCCACCAGCAGCAGCCCCATCACGGCCGTGTGCACCACGGACTCGGAGATGTCGGCGGCCCGGCCTTGGAGCTCCCGCCGGTTCAGCAGCGAGCGCTGCAGCTTCCGCGGCAGCTCCACCAGCGTGGCACCCTGCAGCCCCGGCATGGTGGCACCCACGGCGGTGGCACCCACGGTGGTGGCACCCACGGTGGTGGCACCCACAGTGGTGGTGGCACCCACGGTGGTGGCACCCACGGCGGTGGCACCCACGGCAGGTGGCACCCACGGCGCCGTCCTCTCCTCCCCTTCAGCTCATTAGCTGATCCGATTCTCACGGCTATTCTGGGCCGCGCGGGTGGCTCATCCCGCGGGGATTAATTAGCCGGAGATGCCCCCGAGGGGACAGCGGCAGCCCCACACCCACCTCCCCAAATAAACCAAAAAAAAACCCAAAACCCCTCTCTCTCCTGGATTTAAACCGAGGGGTTTCGGGGGCTTGGCGGGGCTGCGGGACCCCCGGTGCCAGCGGCGCTGGGGATGTGCCGAGGAGGGGACGAGGCCGGGTGGGATTTTGGGGATTACGATCTCCCCACACGTGGCCGGGCAGGTGAGGGGAAGGGGCAGGGGGGAGGCGGATGCGGAAACGGGGAGGGCAGCGGCCACCCCCGGGTCAGCCTGGAGCCGCGGGGCACGGAACCGGAGCCGCGGGGGACGGCAGCGGCCACCCCCGGGTCAGCCTGGAGCCGCGGGGCACGGAACCGGAGCCGCGGGGACGGCAGCGGCCACCCCCGGAGCCCTGGGGGTCCCCAAAGCAGGAGCGGGGACAGGTGAGACCACCACCACTGTCCCAGGCCGGCGATGTCACCGAGACAGGGACAGCGCGGGGGTCGCGCCAAACCCCGCAGTGGGGACGGCACGGGGGTCTCGAAATGTTCCTAAAGGTGGGGATGGCACGGGGGTCTCGAAATGTCCCTAAAGGTGGGGATGGCACGGGGGTCTCGAAATGTCCCTAGAGGTGGGGAGAGCGTGGGGGTCTCAAAATGTCCTCAGAACTGGGGGTGGCACGGGGGTCTCAAAATGTCCCTAAAGGTGGGGACGGCACGGGGGTCTCAAAATGTCCCCAGAGCTGAGGACACCGTGGAGACCTCAACAGACCCCCAAAGCTGGGGACCCTGCAGGGTCTCAACTCATCCCTGAGGCTGGGGACACTGTGGGGGTCTCAAAACGTCCATAAGGGTGGGGATGGCACATGGGGGTCTCAAAATGTCCCCAAAGCTGGGGACCCTGCGGGGGTCACAAAGCTGGGGACACTGTGGGGGTCTCAGCACATCCCTGGGGACACTGTGGGGGTCTCAACTCATCCCTGAGGCTGGGGACCCTGCAGGGGTCTCAAAGCTGGGGACACTGTGGGGGTCTCAGCATGTCTCTGGGGACACTGTGGGGGTCTCAGCACGTCCCTGGGGACCCTGCGGGGGTCTCAGCACATCCCTGGGGACACTGTGGGGGTCTCAACATGTCCGTGAGGCTGGGGACACTGCGGGGGTCACAAAGCTGGGGACTCTGCGGGGGTCTCAGCACGTCCCTGAGGCTGGGGACACTGCGGGGGTCTCAAAGCTGGGGACCCTGCAGGGATCTCAGCACGTCCCTGGGGACACTGTGGGGGTCACAAAGCTGAGGACCCTGTGGGGGTCTCAACACGTCCCTGGGGACCCTGCGGGGGTCTCAGCCCGCGCCTGGGGCCGGGGACCCCTCAGGGACCGCGCCGCGCCCCCCCCGGCCGCCCCGCCCGAGGCTCTTACGGCGGCCGCCTTGTCCTCGGTGCGGCCGGGCGCGGGGCTGCCGGGGCCGTAGGGCGGCTCGGCGCGGCTGCGGGAGCCGCCGTCGGGGCGCACGGAGAGCAGCGGTGGCGCGGCTTTGCCGTCGGGCCCGGGCGCCACGGCGACCCTGCGCAGCGAGGAGCTCCTGCGGAGCGCCAGAGCGCCCAGAGGGTGCCCGCAGTCCCGGAGCACCAGCCGGCTCAGCGCCACCGCCACGTCCTCGGCGCGGCCGGGAACCACGACGCCGCCGCCGCCTCCTCCTCCTCCTCCTCCTCCGCCGCCTCCCTGGCTCAGGTCCCCGATGCTGATGGATTTGGAACGGGCCAAGTTGCTCCGGCGCCGCTCGGCCGCGCTGGGCAGCGAGAAGGAAGCGCTGCCGGGCACCTGCGGGGCTCCCCCGGGCACCCCGCACGCCGTGATCGGCTTTCAGCGGGCCCCGGCGGCTCCCCGGCCCGCGGGGAGCGGCGTCCCCGCGTTTGGCCGCCCGGCCCCGCTCCGGCTCCGGCTTCTTGGGGCGGGGGTCTTCGGGGGGCGGCGGGGGCCGAGGGGGCAGCAGGCGCAGTTTGGGGGCCGGGGAGAGCCCGTTGGGGCCCGCATGGCGCTCCTGGCTCAGCGCTCGGTGCCCGCTGGGCAAGCGGGTGCCCGGCCGGGGCTGCGCGGTCACCACGGCGCCGGGGTCCCGGGAGCGGCCCAGGCGGTGCTCCGAGGCCTGGGGCATGGCGGGGGCCTGCGGGGACAGCGAGGGGCCAGTGACGAGGGTGGCACAGCCAGGGGAGGGGTGACAAAAAGGGGACGAGGGGACCCACCTGCTCACAGCCCCCTGCGCCCGGCGGCCGGACACAGCGTCCCGTCGGCGGGGGCCCTGCGGGGCGGGGGGACACGGGTTCACCGGGGGGGGAATCCCCGAAGCCTCGGGGGGACCCCGCCGGCTCGGTGAGTCGGGGGGCGGTGGGATGGCCGGGAGGTGCCCACGGCGGGTCCTGCTCCCCGGGCAGCGGCGGCGGAGGAGCCCCGGGGTCGGGGGCGGGGGGGCGCCGCGGGACCCCCGAGGTTTTGGCCGGGAAGGGCCCGGTGGGGACGGCCGGGCCCATGGAAAAGCTTCCCCCACCCTAAACCCCCGGGCTCGGCCCCCTCCGCAATCCCCGCGCCCCCCCGCCCCAAAAGGGAATTCCCGCAGCCCCCCACCCCCCGAACCCGCAGCCCCCCAAAAACCCCTCCCGGTGCCCCCCATCACCCCCGGCCCCGCCCCCCTCTCCCGGCCCGGGGTCCCTCACCGGGGGTGTCCCCTGCTCCCCCCCCCCGTCTCTACCGGGGCCTCCCTTGAGCCGTTCTCGGTGCCCCCCCGCCATCATCCCGGTACCTCCCCCGCCCCCCGGGGCCCTGTCCCGCACCCCCCGCCCGGCCCCGGGGCTCCCTTCGGGGGGGGGGTGGCCCGTTGTCCCCCGAGCCCCCCCAGCCCCAACCGACCCCCTCCCGGGTCCCCCCCAGCCCCTCGGCGGGGCCGCCCCGCCGTCCCCCCGCACCTCCCCGCGGGCCGCCATGGCAACAACTCCCGCCGCACCCGCCGCCATCTTTGTTCCTCCCCGCCGCGGCCCCCGCCCCCGGCGGCCTCGCCGCCCGTTCTGCGCATGCGCCGTCCGCCGCGGCCACGCCCCCCCCGCGCCGCGCGTCGCCATGGAAACCGCGCGGCGTCTTAAAAGGGGCCGCGCCCCCAGAGTGTTTTGGGGGATGGGGGCTGGGGGGGTTTTTGGGGATCAATCCGATCCGCGGCGCGCCCACCACCCCGAAATAACAACCCGGGGACTAAATCGGGGTCGGATGTTTATTGGGGAGCAGCAGCGAAGCGGGGGAGAGCGGAGGGAGCGGCTGGGATTGGGATGGGATGGGGGGGGGAGGGTGCGGCCCCCCTCCCCAATGTCCCCCCCCTTGGTCACTTGTCCTTGTGCTGGATGAGACCTTTGGAGATGAGGTCCGGGATCTCCACGGCCAGCCAGGGACCCAGCTGTGGGGGACACCCCCGAAACGTGTCACCCCCCCCTCAGTGTCACACCCCCGAAACGTGGTTACACCCCCCCCAAAAGGTGACACCCCCCCTCAGTGTGACACCCCAGAATGTGTCACCCCCCCTCAGTGTCACACCCCCGAAACGTGTCACCCCCCCTCGGGGTCACACCCCCGAAACGTGGTCACCCCCCCTCGGGGTCACAGCAAACCCCCTGCCACGGGTGACAGCCCCCCCCTTCGGTGTCACACCCCCCAAAAGGTGACAGACCCCCTCGGTGTCACACCCCCGAAATGTGTCACCCCCCCCTCGGTGTCACACCCCAGAAACGTGTCACCCCCCCTTGGGGTTACACCCCCCAAAAAGGTGTCACACCCCCCCTTATGGGTGACACCCCCCACACTGTCACAACCCCTGCGCCCCCCACGGTGTCACCTCACCCCAATGTCACCCCCCGGTGTCCCCTCACCCCCGGTGTCACACAGGTGACCCCCCCGGTGTCCCCTCACATGGGTGGCACCCCCAATGTCACCACCCCTGATGTCCCCTCAGGCGAGTGGCATCCCAATGTCACCCCCCCCCCGTGTCCCCTCAGGGGGGTGGCATCCCCAATGTCACCCCTCGGTGTCCCCTTA
Organism: Delichon dasypus; assembly: GCA_037837765.1. Classification (NCBI taxonomy): domain Eukaryota; kingdom Metazoa; phylum Chordata; class Aves; order Passeriformes; family Hirundinidae; genus Delichon; species Delichon dasypus. The sequence goes on along the minus strand of JBBAXF010000094.1, from coordinate 122,057 downwards.
CCCCGGTGTCACATAGGTGACCCCCCCCGGTGTCCCCTCAGGCGGGTGACACCCCCAATGTCACCCCCCCGGTGCCCCCCGCTCACCCCCAGGGCCATCAGGTGTGCCAGCCCGAATTTGGGGACGTTCCTGGCCCACAGGGGCTTGAAGTGGTCGCTGAGGCAGATTTTGCCCCCCCTGCGGGGTGGAGGGACCCGTCAGACCCCCCAGGACCCCCCTGGGACCCCAGCACCCCTCCAGGACCCCCCCAGCCCCAGGACTCCCGCCAAGAAACCCCCCAAAATCTCCTCCCAACACCCCCCAAACCCCAGGACCCCTCCTCAGGACCCCCCCCAGCCCCAGCACCCCCCCGAAACCCTCCCCAAGACCCCTCCTCAGGACCCCCACAGCCCCAGGACCCCCCCAAACCCCCCCCCAAACCCCCCTTCCAACCCCCCCAAGCCCCCAAACCCTCCCCAGGATCCCCTCAGGACCCCTCCCCAGCCCCAGGATCCCTCCCCCAGGACGCCCCCCACCCCTGAGACCCGCCCCCCCAGGACCCCCCGAGCCCCAGGAACCCCCAAACCCTCTCCAAGACCCCTCCCCAGGACCCCCCCAGCCCCAGGACCCCCCACAAAACCCTCCTCAAACCCCCCCTTCCAACCCCCCCAAGCCCCCAAACCCTCTCCAAGACCCCTCCTCAGGACCCCCCCAGCCCCAGGAACCCCCAAAACCCCCCCCAAACCCTCCCCAGGATCCCCTCAGGGCCCCTCCCCAGCCCCAGGACCCCCCCCAGGACCCCCCGAGCCCCCCCGGACCCACCGGTACATCTTGGCGGTTTTCCCGTCCAGCTCGGGGATGGCGATTTCGGGGGCGGTGCCCGGGTACGTCACCGGGATCTGGGGGGCGCCGGGGTGGGGAGGGGGGGGTCAGCACCCCCTGCGAGCCCCCCCCAAGCCCCCCCCACCCGGAGCCCCCTCCTCACCTCAAACTCGATGTTGAACTCGTACTTGAGCAGCTCGTGGATGTACCAGCAGCGGCCGGACCACCTGGGGGGGGGACCCTCAGTGTGGGGAGACCCCTCGGGACCCTCAGTGTGGGGAGACCCCCTGGGACCCCCTGAGACCCCTCAGTGTGGGGAGACCCCCCCCAGGGCCCCCCCAGAACCCTTCAAAACCCCCTGGGACTCCCCCCCACGCCCCTCAGACCCCCCCCCAAACACCTCAGCACCACCCGGGACCCCCCCATACCCATCTGGTCCCCCCAAAAACACCTCGGGACCCCCCTGGGACCCCCCCAAAACACCTCAGCACCATCTGGAACCCCCCCAAAACACCTCAGAACTCCCCTGGGACCCCCCCAAAACACCCCAGCACCCCTCCCCACACCTCTGGGACCTCAGGACCCCCCCCCAATTTCCCTCAGACCCCCCCCATCCCACCCCGGGACCCCCTCCCACCCCCCCTCGGTCCCGGGATCCCCCCCCGGTCACCGGAGCAGCCCCGGGGGGGCTCAATCTCAGCGACCCCCCCAAAAATGATCCCATGGGGGGGTGGGGACGCTGCCGGTGCGACCCCTCAGTCCCGGGGTCACCGGGGGGGCCCCGGGGGAGGGGGGGGCACGATGCTGGGGACCCCCCAGCACCGGGAATGGGGGTCCTGGTGTGACCCGGGGGGGGTCCCGGTGCGATCCCGGTGTGATCCCAGGGGGTCCCAGTGTGTTCCCGGGGGGTCCCGGTGCGATCCCGGGGGTCCCAGTGTGACCCGGTGTGTTCCCGGGGGGTCCCGGTGTGTTCCCGGGGGGGTCCCAGTGTGATCCCGGTGTGTTCCCAGGGGTCCCGCTGTGATCCCGGTGTGGTCCCGGTGTGATCCCAGGGGGTCCCGGTGTGTTCCCGGTGTGTTCCTGGGGGTCCCGCTGTGATCCCGGTGTGTTCCCGGTGTGTTCCCGGTGTGTTCCCGGTGTGATCCCGGTGTGGTCCCGCTGTGATCCCGGTGTGTTCCCGGTGTGATCCCGGGGGGTCCCGCTGTGATCCCGGTGTGTTCCCGGGGTCCCGCTGTGTTTCCGGTGTGTTCCCGGTGTGTTCCTGTGATCCCGGTGTGTTCCCGGTGTGTTCCCGGGGGTCCCGGTGTGTTCCCGGTGTGTTCCCGGGGGTCCCGGTGTGTTCCCGGTGTGTTCCCGGGGGGGTCCCGGAGCCCCCTCCCCACGCACCGGGTGCCCTCGGGGTTGGACTCCAGGCGGAACCAGTCGGTGTCAGCGCGTTTGTTGTTCTCCACGTACTGCGGGGGGACACCGGGGGTCACCGGGGGTCACCGGGGCTGGGGGACACCGGGGGTCACCGGGGGGAATCGCGGGACATTGGGGAGGCGGCGACACCGGAGAGGGAGGGAGGACACCGGGCGGAATTTGGGAACGAGAACGGGAGGGACACGGGGACACCGTGGAGGGAGGAGACCCCGAGGAGGGGACAGGGGAGAAGGGGCTGAGGGGACACCGGGGAGCGACACCGCGAGGGGAAAACCGCGAGGGATCGCGGACACCGGGGCAGCACCGAGCACGAACCGAACCACGGGGACCGTGTGTGTGGGGGGGAACGGACACCGTGCGGGCCGCCACGGACGCACCTGGATGAGCGCCCGGTACTCCTCTCGCAGCCGCTCGGCCCAGCCCTCGCGGTCCCGAGGCCCCGCCGGCGCCCGCAGCAGCGGCAGCTCCGCCACGGCCTGCCGAGCCGCCGCGTCCGCCATGGCCGGGCCCCGCCATGCCGCCCCGCCGGAAGTGACGTGGCGCCACCGCCCGGCCCCGCCGCGCCGCCATCTTCTCCCGGGGTTGCGTCCCGGCGTGACGTCATCGCCGCCATCTTAGGTGAGGGCACGCCCGGCGCGTGAGGGCGCGGCGCGGCCGCCATCTTTGGTGTTGGCAGGCGGGAGCGAGTTGGAGCGGGCGGGGCGCGAGCGCGGCTCCGCCCACCCCGGGGACCCCCGGACGGGAACGGGGACCCCCGGACAGGGACACTGCCCACCCCGGGGACCCCCGGACGGGAACGGGGACCCCCGGTCAGGGACACTGCCCACCCCGGGGACCCCCGGACAGGAACGGGGACCCCCCCCCACAGCCCCAGGGACCCCCCGATATCCCCAGGGTCGCTCCCCGGCATCAGGGACCCCTCTCAAAACCCCAGGGACCCCCAAGTGTCCCTCCAGCCCAAATGACATCCACAGCCCCAAGTCCCCCCCGGCCCCACTGATACCCCCCCCGAGCCCCAGGGACCCCTCCCCAGCCCCAGGGAACCCCCCCAGAGCCCCAGGGACCCCCCCCCCCCAGAGCCCCAGGACCCCCTGCCATCCCCAGCCCAAGGACACAGTGGGGGGTTCAGGGCTTTATTTAGGGTTCTGTGGGGGGTTCTGGGCTGTATTGGGGTCTCAGGGGGTCTCAGGGCTGTGTTGGGTCCATCCTGGGGGTCTCAGGGCTGTGTTGGGTCCATCCCGGGGGTCTCAGGGGGTCTCAGGGCTGTGTCCAGGTCCATGTCAGGCTCTCAGGGGGTCTCAGGGCTGTGTCTGGGCCCATCCTGGGGGTCTCAGGGCTGTGTTGGGTCCATCCTGGGGGTCTCAGGGGGTCTCAGGGCTGTGTTGGGGTCCATCCTGGGGGTCTCAGGGCTGTGTTGGGGTCCATCCTGGGGGTCTCAGGGGGTCTCAGGGCTGTGTTGGGTCCATCCTGAGGGTCTCAGGGCTGTGTTGGGTCCATGCAGGGCTCGCAGGGGGTCTCGGGGCCGTGCCCATGCCCATGCCGGGGGTCCCGTGCCCGTGCCCGTGCCGGGGGTCTCAGGGGCTGTCCCCCTCGCCCTTGCCCAGCTGCAGCAGGGACGAGAAGAGCCCCAGCACGTTGGAGCGCAGCTCCCGGGCCAGCGGCTCCAGCTGCTTGTTCGCCCGGTCCAGGTACTGCCTGCGGGGCACGGCCGTCAGCGCGGGGCCGGGGAACCGGGAGGGGAGCCGGGGAACGGGGGAACCGGGGAGGGGAACCGGGGAACCGGGAGGGGAACCGGGGAACCGGAGAGGGGAACCAGGGAACCGGGAGGGGAGCTGGGAAACCGGGGAGGGGAGCTGGGAAACCGGGGAGGGGAACCGGGGAGGGGAACCGGGATGGGATCCTGGGGAGGGGTCTCGGGCTGGGATCCCCGGGGAGGGGTCCTGGGAGAGGTCCCGGGCGAAGGTCCAGGGCAGGGAGACCCAGGGAGGTGGCTCGGGGAGGGGTCCCATAGAGGGGTCCCGGGCGGGGGGTCCCAGGGAGGGGTCCCATAGAAGGGTCCCGGGCGGGGGTCCCAGGGAGGGGTCCCATAGAGGGGTCCCGGGCGGGGGTCCCGATCCCCCCGTACTCGGCCTGGCTGCGCAGCTCCTCCGCCCGCAGCTTCTCGGGCAGCTCGCGGGTGAAGAGGTCGGAGAAGCTCTGGAAGTGGCGAGTGAAGAAATCCTCGGTGGCCGCGGGCTCCGAGCCCCCCTCGGGCGCGTCCCGCCGGGCCCGCGCCGCGCCGGGGCGGGCGGTGGCGAGCAGGAGCAGCAGCGTGGCCAGCAGGGCGACCCTCATGGCTGGGGGGCACGGGGGGCACAGCGGCCTGAGACCCGCGCCCAGGGTGGGCGGCACTGCCGGCCCCATGGAAAATTCCGGCCCCATGGAAACGTCCGGCCCAGCCCAGCCCCATACCCCAATGCCAGCCCCACATCCCCATCCCTGCCCCATCCCAGCCCCGAATCACTGTTACCCCACCCCACAGCGCGATCCCAGCCCCACATCCCTGGCCCAGTGTCTCCACCCAGCCCCATGCTCTGCTCGCAGCCCGAAACTGACCCCAGCCCCACACCTCAATCCCAGCCCCACAGCCCAATCCCAGTCCCACACCTCAATCCCAGCCCCACAGCCCAGCCCCACATCCCATTCCCTGCCCCACAGCCCAATCCCAGCCCCACACCTCAATCCCAGCCCCATAGCCCAGCCCCACATCCCATTCCCTGCCCCACAGCCCAATCCCAGCCCCACAGCCCAGCCCCACACCCCAATCCCAGCCCCACATCCCATTCCCAGCCCCACACCCCAATCCCAGTCCCACATCCCATTCCCTGCCCCACATCCCAGTCCCACACCCCCTCCCATCCCAGCCCCACAGCCCAATCCCTGCCCCACACCCCAGCCCCACACCCCAATCCCAGCTCCACATCCCATTCCCTGCCCCACACCCCAATCCCAGTCCCACATCCCATTCCCAGCCCCACACCCCAGCCCCACACCCCAATCCCAGCCCCACACCCCACACCCCAATCCCCGTCCCCGCTCACCTGCGCAGGTGATTTGGGGTCCCCCCCCTGCCCCGGCCCCGGTTTTATCCCCCCGCAGCCCCCGCCCCCCTTTCCCGGGCAAACACGGCGGGGCCGAGGGGCAGCGCGGGGGGGCCCGGGGCTGTCCCCGTGTCCCCAAGGGCCGCGAGGGGCCGATGGCCGCGGGGTTGGCGCCGGGGGCCCCGCGGGGCGAAGGTTGTCACCCGCCGTGTCACCGACCCTCGGACCCCCGGCTCGGGGGGGGGGACAGTGGGGGACACCCCCGGGCCGGGGACACGCGGGCAAAGGGCAGCGGTGGCGCTGGCGACAAAAGGTCGGAGTCCCCCCGGTCACCGGTGGGGATGGGGGACGTGAGGGACGGTGCGGGGCGACAAAGAGCGGGCTGAGGAGATGGGGACGGAGGGGACATGGCGGGGGACACGGGGTGGGGACAGGGATGTGGGGAGGGGACATGAGGGGGGGGATTCCAGAGATGCGGGGACACGAGGGGGGTGTTGGCACAGAGGCAGGGCGCTCCGGGCAGGGAGAAGGGGACACCACGACGACACGGGACACGCGGGGTGGCGACACGGGGCGAGGGAGGGAACGAGGGGTAGAGGGAGTCCAGGGATGCGGGCAGGGCACACGGGGGGGGACATGGAGGCCACAGGACAGGCGGGGATTTGGGGACACTCGCGTGGTTTGGGGACACTCGCGTGGTTTGGGGACAGCGGGGTGGCGCGGAACGCGCCCGCCACGGAACGTCTCCGCTCGTGTCCGGCGGGTCCGGAGGGGCCGCATTCCGGCGCGGCCCCGCCCTCCCCGCTCAGCCAATGGGAGGCGCGCGTTGCCCGCGGCCAAGATGGCGGCGGCGCCCCCCCTGAAGGCGCTCCGGGCGGCGCCGCCCGCGATGGCGGCGGGCGCGGGCCCGTAGCGGCCATGGGGAACGCCGGGGGCCGCGCCCCGCGCCGGGCACAGCCCCGCGGGAACCCCGGCAGCTTCGATGAGCTGCACCGCCTCTGCAAAGGTGGGACCGCGGGGCTCAGGGGGGACGGGGGCACCGAGGGGTCACCGGGGCTGAGGGGACAGAGGGGGTGACAGCCGGGTCCCCTGAGGGGCTGGCCCCAGGGTGTCAGTGCTGTCGCCAAAAAGGGGTCGTGGGTGTCACGGGGAGGGGTGACAGCAGTGTACCCGGGTTGGGGGGTGACAGTCCCGTCCCAGGGGGGTGACAGCCGTGTCTGGGGGTGTCTGGGTGCCCCAGGCGGGTGACAGCCGTGTCTGGGGGTGACAGCCGCGTCCCCAGGCGGGTGACAGCCGTGTCCCCCCAGAGGTGTTCCCGCCGCAGATGGAGGGGGTGAAGCTGATCATCACCAAGACCCTGAGCAGCCACTTCCAGGTCGGTGAGGGGACACCTGGGCACACCTGGGCACACCTGGGGCGGGGGGGTTGTCCCCCCGTCCCCCCCGCGCTGTCCCCTGACCCCCGGTGTCCCCGCAGGTGACACACACGGTGCACATGAGCACCCTGGGCCCTTCCGGCTATCGCTTCAACGCCACCTTCGTGGGGGACCGCCAGCTGGGGCCCGCCGAGGTGACACCGCGCGTGACAGACGCTGTCACCCGTTCTGGGACCTCGTGGGCACCCCAGGGCCGCGGGGACGCTGTGGTCGTCCGTGACCCCGGGTGGCCTCGGGGTGGTCGGGTGCATTGGGGTCGTTGGTGGCCTTGGGGACATTGGTGGCCCTGGGGTGGTGGGTGGTCCCAGGTGGCCCTGGGGACATGGGTGGCCTTGGGGTCGTTGGTGGCCTCAGGGTGATGGGTGGTCCCAGGTGACCCCGGGGTCATTGGTGACCTCAGGTCAGTGGTGGCTTGGGGTCAGTGGTGGCTTCAGGGACACGGGTGACCCCAGGGTGGTCAGTGGCCTTGGGGTCATTGTTGGCCTTGGGGTGGTGGGTGGTCCAAGATGACCCTGGGGTCATCGGTGCACTTGGGGTCATTGGCGGTGCCAGGGTGATCAATGGCCTTGGGGTCAGCGGTGCCCTTGGGGTCATTGGGGCCATGGGGTCATTGGTGGCCATGGGGTCATTGGTGACCTTGGGGTACGCAGTGACCTTGGGGTCATGGTTGGTCTTGGGGTCACCGCTGGCCATGGGATCGTTGGTGGCCATGGGATCGTTGGTGGCTGTGGGGTCATTGGTGGTGCCAGGGTGGTCAGTGACCTTGGGGTCATTGGGGCCATGGGGTCATTGGGGCCATGGGGTCATTGGTGGCTGTGGGGTAAGCAGTGACCTTGGGGTCATTGGGGTCATGGGGTCATTGGTGGCCGTGGGGTCATTGGTGACCTTGGGGTACGCAGTGACCTTGGGGTCATGGTTGGTCTTGGGGTCAGCGGTGACCATGGGGTCATTGGTGGCCGTGGGGTCACCGCTGGCCCTGGGGTCACTGCTGGCCATGGGATCGTTGGTGGCCATGGGATCGTTGGTGGCTGTGGGGTCATTGGTGGTGCCAGGGTGGTCAGTGACCTTGGGGTCATTGGGGCCATGGGGTCATTGGGGCCATGGGGTCATTGGTGACCTTGGGGTAAGCAGTGACCTTGGGATCACTGCTGGCCATGGGATCACTGCTGGCCATGGGATCATTGGTGGCCATGGGATCGTTGGTGGCCCTGGGGTCACCGCTGGCCCTGGGGTCACTGCTGGCCCTGGGATCATTGGTGGCCGGAGCCGGGCCGGGCGTGCGGTGGCCGTCGCCGTCACGGTGCCCACGCCGGCCGTCCCCAGGTGTTCCCCACGCTGCTCGGGGACATGGACAGCGCCGGCAGCCTCAACGCGCAGGCCCTGCACCTGCTGGGCGAGCGCCTCCGCGCCAAGGCCGTCTTCCAGGTGAGCGGGGCGGGGCCGGGCGCGTGTCCCCCGGTGCCACCGCTGTCCCCCGGTGCCACCGCTGTCCCCCGGTGCCACCGCCATCCCCTGGTGCCACTGCCGTCCCCCGGTGCCACCGCTGTGCCCCGGTGCCACCGCCGTCCCCCGGTGCCACCGCTGTCCCCCGGTGCCACCGCTGTGCCCTGGTGCCACCGCCATCCCCCGGTGCCACTGCCGTCCCCCGGTGCCACCGCTGTGCCCTGGTGCCACCGCTGTCCCCTGGTGTCACTGCCATCCCCCGGTGCCACCGCCGTCCCCTGGTGCCACTGCCATCCCCCGGTGCCACCGCCGTCCCCTGGTGCCACCGCCGTCCCCGGTGCCACCGCCGTCCCCGCCGTCCCCTCCGCAGACGCACCAGGACAAGTTTGTGACGTGGCAGTTCGACGGCGAGTACCGCGGCGACGACTGCACGGCCACGCTCACGCTGGGCAACCCCGACCTGCTGGGCGGCTCCGGTGAGCCCACGGGGACCTCGGGGACACGGCTGTGATTGGGGGGACCCACGGGGACCACAGTGACCCACGGGGACCACAGTGACCCACGGGGACCTCGGGGACACGGCTGTGACTGGGGGGACCCATGGGGACCACAGTGACCCACAGGGACCCACGGGGACACGGCTGTCCCCACAGTGATCGTGGTGGCCCCAGTGTACCCACGGGGACACTGCAGCGATCGTGGTGGCCCCGGTGCCCCCACTGACCCCACGCTGTCCCCACAGTGATCGTGGTGGCCCCACTGACCCCACTGACCCCTTGCTGTCCCCGCAGTGATCGTGGTGCCCCCACTGACCCCACTGACCCCACTGACCCCTCGCTGTCCCCACAGTGATCGTGGTGGCCCCGGTGGCCCCACTGACCCCACGCTGTCCCCACAGTGATCGTGGTGGCCCCGGTGGCCCCACTGACCCCACGCTGTCCCCGCAGTGATCGTGGTGGCCCCACTGACCCCACTGACCCCACTGACCCCTCGCTGTCCCCGCAGTGATCGTGGTGGCCCCACTGACCCCACGCTGTCCCCGCAGTGATCGTGGTGGCCCCGGTGGCCCCACTGACCCCACGCTGTCCCCACAGTGATCATGGTGGCCCCACTGACCCCACTGACCCCTCGCTGTCCCCACAGTGATCGTGGTGGCCCCACTGACCCCTCGCTGTCCCCACAGTGATCGTGGTGGCCCCACTGACCCCACTGACCCCACGCTGTCCCCACAGTGATCGTGGTGGCCCATTTCCTGCAGAGCGTCACGGCGCGCCTGGTGCTGGGCGGGGAGCTGGTGTACCACCGGCGCCCCGGAGAGGAGGGGGCCATCCTCACACTGGCCGGCAAATACTCGGGTAGGGACACCCTGGGGACACCCTGGGGACATCCTGGGGACACCTGGGGACACCCTGGGGACACCCGGGAACGGCCTGGGGACATCCTGGGGACACACTGGAGACACCCGGGAACACCCTGGGGACATGGCCTGGGGACACCCCACGAACACCCCACGGACACCCTGGGGACACCCTGGGGACACCCGGGAACACCCCACGGACACACTGGGGACACACTGGGACACACTGGGGACACCCGGGGACACCCGGGAACGGCCTGGGGACACCTGGGGACACCCTGAGGACACCCAGGGACACCTGGGGACACCCTGAGGACAGCCCGGGGACACCCTGGGGACATGGCCTGGGGACACCCTGGGGACACTCTGGGGACACCCAGGGACACCCTGGGACACCCTGGGGGCACCCTGGGGACACACTGGAGACACCCTGGGGACACCCTGGGGACACCCTGGGGACACGGCCTGGGGACACCCAGGGACACCCTGGGGACACCCTGGAACACCCTGGGGACACCCTGGGGACACCCTGGGGACACCCGGGGACACCCTGGGGACACCTTGGGGACACTCTGGGGACACCCGGGAACACCCTGGGACACCCTGGGGACACCTGGGAACATGGCCTGGGACACCCTGGGGACACCCGGGAACACCCCGGGGACACCCTGGGACACCCTGGGACACCCTGGAACACCCCGGGGACATGGCCTGGGGACACCCAGGGACCCCTGGGGGCACCCCATGGACATCCCGGGGACACAGCCTGAGGACGCCCCAGGGACACTCTGAGGACACCCCAGGGACACCCCAGGGACACCCCGGGCACACAGCTGCTGCCCCTCTGTTGCAGCCCCGAACTGGGTGACCACGCTCAACCTGGGCTACGGCGGGGCCCACGCCAGCTACTACCACCGGGCCAACGAGCAGGTGCGTGCTGGGTGTCCCCACCCCCGTGTCCCCACCCCGGTGTCCCCGGTGTCCCCACACCCCCCCGTGACCGCGGCGTGTCCCCTCCCCTCGGCCAGGTGCAGGTGGGCGTGGAGCTGGAGGCCAACACGCGGCTGCAGGAGACCACCTTCGCCTTCGGCTACCAGCTCAACCTGCCGCGAGCCAACGTGGTCTTCCGAGGTGCGCCGGGCTCCCCGCGGGCTGGCGTCAGCGGCTGTCACCTCCCTGCGGCGCTCAGCTGTCCCCGCTGTGTCCCCCCCCCAATTCCAGGGCTCCTGGACAGCAACTGGAGCGTGGGAGGGGTCCTGGAGAAGAAGTTGCCCCCCCTGCCCGTCACGCTGGCGCTGGGGGCTTTCCTCAACCACTGGAGGAACCGCTTCCACTGCGGCTTCAGCGTCACCGTGGGCTGAGGGGCGGCGGGGGACGGCGAGGGACAGCGGGGACATTGGGGACAGCGAGGACAACGGGGACAACGGGGACAGCGAGGACAACGGGGACAGCGAGGACAACAGGGACATTGGGGACAGCGAGGACATCGGGGACAGCGAGGACAGCGAGGACAACGGGGACAGCGAGGACAGCGAGGACAGTGAGGACAGCGAGGACATCGGGGACAGCGAGGACAACGGGGACAGCAAGGACATCAGGGACAGCGAGGGACAGCGAGGGACAGCGAGGGACAGCGAGGACAACGGGGACAGCGAGGGACAGCGAGGACAGCGAGGGACAGCGAGGACATTGGGGACAGCGAGGGACAGCGAGGACAACGGGGACAGCGAGGACAGCTGGGGACAGCAAGGAACAGCGAGGACAACGGGGACGGTGAGGTCATTGGGGACAGCAAGGACATTGGGGACAGCGAGGACAGCGAGGACAACGGGGACAGCGAGGACATTGGGGACAGCGAGGACAGCGGGGACAGCCGGGCGCCGTCCTGCTCAGGGAGCCATCGGGCCCTGCAGGTGACACAGGGACCCGTGGGGACAGCGGGGACGCGGCGGGCTGGGGACGGCGAGTGGCAGCGCCGCGGGTTGTCCCCGGTGCCACCCCTCTGGTGTTGGTGTCCTTGGTGTGCCCGGTGCCACCCCTCCGGTGTTGGTGTCCCCGGTGCCACCCCTCCCGTGTTGGTGTCCCCGTTGTCCCCGGTGCCACCCCTCCGGTGTTGGTGGGCCCGGTGCCACCCCTCCGGTGTTGGTGTCCCCGTTGTCCCCGGTGCCACCCCTCCGGTGTTGGTGTCCCCGGTGCCACCCCTCCGGTGTTGGTGGGCCCGGGCGTCCCCGCTGTCCCCACGGCCACGCCTCGGTTACACTCGGGTTAAATAAAGGAGCTTTACTCTGCGCCCGGTGACATTGGGGGACCCGCGGGGAGGTGACAGCGGCGCCCGGGCTCAGCTGATGATCTCGGAGAGCAGCGGCGTCATGGCCGACAGGTCCTGGATGTGCAGGATCTGCCGCGTGTTCTCGGCCTTCAGCGTCTGCAGCTCGGTCAGCAGCAGCAGCAGCTTGGCGTACAGGAACCTGCCGGGCCGGGCCGGGGTGGGACACGGCCGGTGAGGCGCGGTGACCGCCCCGGGAGCAGCCTCACCTGGCCCCGCCTCACCTGGCCCCGCCTCACCCGGCCCCGCCTCACCTGGCCGAGCCTCACCTGGCCGAGCCTCACCTGGCCGTGCCTCACCCGGCCCCGCCTCACCCGGCCGAGCCTCACCTGGCCGAGCCTCACCTGGCCGTGCCTCACCCGGCCCCGCCTCACCTGGCCCCGCCTCACCTGGCCGTGCCTCACCTGGCCCCACCTCACCTGGCCGTGCCTCACCTGGCCGAGCCTCACCTGGCCGTGCCTCACCTGGCCCCGCCTCATCTGGCCCCGCCTCACCTGGCCCCGCCTCACCTGGCCGTGCCTCACCTGGCCGTGCCTCACCTGGCCCCGCCTCACCTGGCCGTGCCTCACCTGGCCGTGCCTCACCTGGCCCCGCCTCACCCGGCCCCGCCTCACCTGGCCATGCCTCACCTGGCCCCGCCTCACCTGTCCGAGCCTCACCTGGCCCCACCTCACCTGGCCCCGCCTCACCTGGCCCCGCCTCACCTGGCCGAGCCTCACCTGGCCCTGCCTCACCTGGCCCCGCCTCACCTGGCCCCGCCTCACCTGGCCGAGCCTCACCTGGCCCCGCCTCACCTGGCCCCGCCTCACCTGGCCGTGCCTCACCTGGCCCCGCCTCACCTGGCCCCGCCTCACCTGGCCCCGCCTCACCTGGCCGTGCCTCACCTGGCCGAGCCTCACCCGGCCCCGCCTCACCTGGCCGTGCCTCACCTGGCCCCGCCTCACCTGGCCGAGCCTCACCTGCCCGTGCCTCACCTGGCCGTGCCTCACCTGGCCGTGCCTCACCTGGCCGAGCCTCACCTGGCCGAGCCTCACCTGGCCCCGCCTCACCTGGCCGTGCCTCACCTGGCCGTGTCTCACCTGGCCCCGCCTCACCTGGCCGTGCCTCACCTGGCCCCGCCTCACCTGGCCGAGCCTCACCTGGCCGAGCCTCACCTGGCCCCGCCTCACCTGGCCCCGCCTCACCTGGCCCAGCCTCACCTGGCCCCGCCTCACCTGGCCCCGCCTCACCTGGCCCCACCTCACCTGGCCCCGCCTCACCTGGCCGTGCCTCACCTGGCCGTGCCTCACCTGGCCGTGCCTCACCTGGCCCCGCCTCACCTGGCCGTGCCTCACCTGGCCGTGCCTCACCTGGCCCCGCCTCACCTGGCCCAGCCTCACCTGGCCGTGCCTCACCTGTCCGAGCCTCACCCGGCCCCGCCTCACCCGGCCCCACCTCACCTGGCCGCGCCTCACCTGTCCGAGCCTCACCTGGCCCCGCCTCACCCGGCCCCGCCTCACCTGGCCGAGCCTCACCTGGCCGAGCCTCACCTGGCCGTGCCTCACCTGGCCCCGCCTCACCCGGCCGAGCCTCACCTGGCCCCGCCTCACCTGGCCGAGCCTCACCTGGCCGCGCCTCACCTGGCCGTGCCTCACCTGTCCGAGCCTCACCTGGCCCCGCCTCACCCGGCCGAGCCTCACCCGGCCCCGCCTCACCCGGCCGAGCCTCACCTGGCCGAGCCTCACCTGTCCGAGCCTCACCTGTCCGAGCCTCACCTGGCCGAGCCTCACCTGTCCGAGCCTCACCTGTCCGAGCCTCACCTGTCCGAGCCTCACCTGGCCCCGCCTCACCTGGCCCCGCCTCACCTGGCCCCGCCTCACCTGGCCGTGCCTCACCTGCCCGAGCCTCACCTGGCCCCGCCTCACCTGGCCCCGCCTCACCTGCCCGTGTCTCACCTGCCCTCGCCGCGCGCGTGCCGGTGCTCGATGTAGCTCTGCAGGGTCAGCGCCACCTTCTCCTGGAACTGATCGATCACCTCGCGCTGGGCGATGCCCGCGTGGTCTGGGGTGGCGGGGGGGACGCGCCGGGGGTCAGCGGGGGCTCTGGGGGCGGCGGGGTGTCCCCGTGTCCCCACGTGTCCCCCCGTGTCCCCTCGTGTCCCCATGCGTCCCCCCGTGTCCCCCCGTGTCCCCCCGTGTCCCCACGTGTCCCCTCGTGTCCCCATGCGTCCCCCCGTGTCCCCCCGTGTCCCCCCGTGTCCCCACGTGTCCCCACGCATCCCCCCGTGTCCCCCCGTGTCCCCACGTGTCCCCCGTGTCCCCCCGTGTCCCCCCGTGTCCCCACGTGTCCCCCGGTGTCCCCCACGTGTCCCCCCGTGTCCCCCCGTGTCCCCGTGTCCCCCCGTGTCCCCATGCATCCCCACGTGTCCCACCGTGTCCCCGTGTGTCCCCCCGTGTCCCCATGTGTGTCCCCCCGTGTCCCCGTGTCCCCCCGTGTCCCCCCGTGTCCCCCCGTGTCCCCCCATGTCCCCGTGTCCCCCCGTGTCCCCCCATGTCCCCGTGTCCCCCCATGTCCCCGTGTCCCACCGTGTCCCCACTGTCCCCCCGTGTCCCCGTGTCCCCCGTGTCCCCGTGTCCCCGTGTCCCCGTGTCCCCCCGTGTCCCCGTGTTCCCCCGTGTCCCCGTGTCCCCACTGTCCCCCCATGTCCCCCCGTGTCCCCCCATGTCCCCCCGTGTCCCCTCGTGTCCCCGTGTCCCCGTGTCCCCCCGTGTCCCCGTGTCCCCGTGTCCCCCCGTGTCCCCACGCATCCCACTGTCCCCCCGTGTCCCCTCGTGTCCCCCCGTATCCCCACATGTCCCCCCGTGTGTCCCCATGTCCCCATGTCCCCCACTGTCCCCCCGTGTCCCCCGGTGTCCCCCCGTGTCCCCGTGTGTCCCCGTGTCCCCTCCTCGGGCGCGCTGTCTCACCCGGCGAGAAGAGCAGCACGGCCTGCAGCAGCGCGTACTCGGCCTCGTGCAGCCGCAGCCGCCGCAGGCTCTGGTGGAACTTGAGCAGCGGCTCCAGGTAGATCTGCTGGAAGCCGGCTGCGGGAGGGAGGATCCCCCGGAACGCCGCGGTTATCGCCCCGAGGGATCCGCCTTGGGGCTCGGTCCCCGATTCCTGCAGGCGCGGCCGCTTCCGAGGCGTTTTCCCTTTTCCGGCAGGAATTTCCCCGGATTTCCCACCCGGGCGCAGCCGGAGGCTCTGCCCCGTGTCCTGTCCCTGCTCCCTGGGGTCAGATCCCAAATCCCTCCCCGGATCCTCCTGTTCTGTGGGATCAGCTCCCTCAGGATTCTCCTCTCCCTGGGGTCAGATCCCAAATCCCTCCCCCGATCCCCTTTTCTCCGGGATCAGCTCCCTCAGGATTCTCCTTTCCCTGGGGTCAGATCCCAAATCCCTCCCCGGATTCTCCTTTTCTCCGGGATCAGCTCCCTCAGGATTCTCCCTTCCCTGGGGTCAGATCCCAAATCCCTCTTCAGATCCTCCTGTTCTGTGGGATCAGCTCCCTCAGGATTCTCCCTTCCCTGGGGTCAGGGTGTCCCCAGGGTGTCCCCAGGCCATGTCCCCAGGGTGTCCCCAAGGTGTCCCCAGGGTGTCCCCAGGGTGTCCCCAAGGTGTCCCCAAGGTGCCCCCAAGGTGTCCCCAGGCCATGTCCCCAAGGTGTCCCCAGGGTGTCCCCAGGGTGTCCCCAAGGTGTCCCCAGGCTGTGTCCCCAGGGTGTCCCCAAGCTGTGTCCCCAGGGTGCCCCCCGGGTGTCCCCAGGGTGTCCCCAGGCCATGTCCCCAAGGTGTCCCCAGGGTGTCCCCAGGCTGTGTCCCCAGGCCATGTCCCCAGGGTGTCCCCAGGGTGTCCCCAGGGTGTCCCCGGGGTGTCCCCGGGGTGTCCCCAGGCTGTGTCCCCAAGGTGTCCCCAAGGTGTCCCCAGGGTGTCCCCAGGGTGTCCCCAGGCCATGTCCCCAGGGTGTCCCCAGGGTGTCCCCAGGGTGTCCCCGGGATGTCCCCGGGGTGTCCCCAGGCTGTGTCCCCAAGGTGTCCCCAAGGTGTCCCCAGGGTGTCCCCAGGGTGTCCCCAAGGTGTACCCAAGGTGCCCCCAAGGTGTCCCCAGGCCATGTCCCCAGGGTGTCCCCAGGGTGTCCCCAAGGTGTCCCTAGGGTATCCCCAAGATGTCCCCAAGGTGTCCCCAGGGTGTCCCCGGGGTGTCCCCAGGGTGTCCCCGCCGTACCCAGGGCCCCGTCGCGGATGGTGTAGCAGCGCTGGCCGCACTCCCAGGCCTTGGTGTCGGCGTTGAAGACGGTGTTGAAGCGGATCTGGCAGATGCCCAGCGTGGCCCCTTTCAGCAGCGAGATCTGCGCGTCCAGCGGCAGGCTCCTGGCGGCGGGGGAGGCGACAGCGACAGCGACAGCGACAGCGACAGCGACAGCGTCAGCGGGTGGCACCGCGCGCCGCCCGGCCGCCTCCCCGCCCCGCGCACCTGAAGACCGGGATCTCCTTGGCGAATTTGATCACCTGCTGGATCATGAACGTGCTCAGGTCGGCGAACTGCGGCAGCAGCGACAGCGCCTCCTCGCACGGCGACAGCGACGGCGACAGCGACGGCGACAGCGACGGCGACAGCTCGGCGGTGCCAGCCGCGCCCGGCGGGCTGGGCACGAACAGGCGCACGGCGGGCTGCGGGCAGCGAGCGCTCAGCGCCCCGGAACACGCGGGGTGGCGGTGGGGACGGTCTGGGTACGCGTGGGGACAGCCGGGACATCGTGGGGACGGTCAGGACATCGTGGGGACAGTCAGGACATCGTGGAGATGCTCTGGGTACGCGTGGGGACAGCCAGGACATCTTTGGGGAAGGTCAGGACATCGTGGGGACAGCCAGGACATCGTGGGGACGGTCTGGGTACCCGTGGGGAGAATGGGGACATCGTGGGGACAGTCAGAACATCTTTGGGGACAGTTGTGGCATCGTGGGGACAGTCAGAACATCGGGCGAACAGTCCCGTGGGGACAGTGGGGACATCTTTGGGGACAGCCAGGACATCTTTGGGGACAGTTGGGGCATCGTGGGGACAGTCTGGACATCTTTGGGGACAGTCTGGGTACCCGTGGGGACAATCAAGACATCTGTGGGGACAGTTGAAGCATCTTTGGGGACACTCAGGGCACGCATAGGAGCAGCTGTGTCACCGTGGGGAGCGCCTGGGGCACTGCAGGGGACACTCGGGGCACCCACGGGCACGGCAGGGTCACCCTCCGGGACAGGGGTGTCACCCTCAGGGACAGGGGTGTCACCCTCAGGGACAGGGGTGTCCCCGGCTCACCCAGCAGCGCGTGAACTGGGAGAAGCTGGAGTCGAAGGTGCGCTGGTGCGCGGCGATGAGGAGCGCGATGAGCTCCTGCTGCTCGGCCGTCAGTCCCCGCTGTCCCCCGGGCTGTCCCCGCTGTCCCCCGGGCTGTCCCCGCTGTCCCCGCAGCTCCCTCCGCCGCCGCAGCGCCTCCTCCGACATGATCACTGCCACCCCCGGCGCCGCTGTCACCGCTGGCACCGCTGGCACCGCTGGCACCGGCGACAGCGGCGACACCGTGCCGTCCCTCCCCGAACGCGTCCCCGCTGTCCCCTCACCGCCCCACTCCCTGCTGCCACCTCGGTGCCCTGTCCCCTCCCCTGCCACCCACCCAGGCCGCTTCTCTCTGTCCCTTGTCCCCTCCAGGTCGCTCTTTGTCCCACCCAGGCGCCGCCCCCGCTGTCCCCCTCATCCCCGGGTGTCCCTGCCACGTCCCCCTTGTCCCCTCCAGCTCCTCCCTCTCTCCTCCGCTCCGCGTGCCCCCGCGGTGTCCCCGTGTCACTCACTGTCCCTCCTCATGCCCACGGCCAGGCACTTCTGCAGGCGGCAGGCCTGGCACTGCCGCCGCTTGGCCTTGGTGACCGGGCAGCGCCGCGCCAGGGGACACGCGAAGCGCGCGCCTTTGAGGACGGAGCGCCTGCGGGGACACGGCCGCTGCCACCGCCTGTCCCCTCCCGTGGCACCGCCACCCCGGCCGTGGGAGCGGCCTGTGCCACCCCCGCGAGTCCCCGTCCCTCGTGTCCCGTCCTGGCACCGCGTCCCGCCTTGTCCCCCGCACCCTGTCCCCTTGTCCCATCCCATCCCACCCTGTCCTCAGCTGTCCCCGCAGCGTCCCCACATTATCCCCGCATTGTCCCCATATTGTCCCCGCAGCATCTCCGCATTGCCCCACGCTGTCCCCGCATTGCCCCACGTTGTCCCCGCATTGCCCCCACGCTGTCCCCACGCTGTCCCCGCATTGTCCCCATCTGTCCCCGCATTGCCCCACGCTGTCCCCACAGTGCCCCGCATTGTCCCCGCAGTGTCCCCACATTGTCCCCGCATTGTCCCCGGCTGTCCCCAGCTGTCCCCACAGTGCCCCGCAGTGTCCCCAGCTGTCCCCACGCTGTCCCCACAGTGTCCCCACGCTGTCCCCATCTGTCCCCGCATTGCCCCACGCTGTCCCCGCAGTGTCCCCACGCTGTCCCCACGCTGTCCTCAGCTGTCCCCGCATTGTCCCCAGCTGTCCCCACGCTGTCCCCGCATTGTCCCCATCTGTCCCCACGCTGTCCCCACGCTGTCCCCGCATTGTCCCCACCTGTCCTCGCATTGTCCCCGCATTGTCCCCGGCTGTCCCCAGCTGTCCGTCCCCACGCTGTCCCCACGTTGTCCTCGCATTGTCCCCACGCTGTCCCCGCTGTCCCCACGCTGTCCCCACGCTGTCCCCATCTGTCCCCGCATTGTCCCCACGCTGTCCCCACGTTGTCCCCGCGCTGTCCCCGCATTGTCCCCACGCTGTCCCCGCTGTCCCCGCACCTGAAGAAGCCCTTGCAGCCCTCGCAGCTCATGACGTGGAAGTGGTACCCGCTGGCCCTGTCCCCACACACGGCGCACACTTTGTCCCCGTCGGGCTCCGCGTCGCCGGGGGGGTCCCGGGGGCTGCGCTCGGCGCCCGGGGGGCTCGGCAGGGACACGGCTGGGGACACGGGGACAGCGGGGGGTGACGCACGGCCGCCCCCCGCTCCTCCCGTCCCCTCGAGGCCGCGGTGTCCCCTGCCTGTCACCCACGCGCACCCGCCCGCCGCCACCGTGTCCCTCCACCCGCGGTACCGTCACCCGTGTGTCCCGGGTGTCCCCGCTGCTCCCTGCGTGTCCCCTGCATTCCCCGAGTGTCCCCTCCTGTCCCTGGGAGTCCCCTCCGGTCCCTGGGTGTCCCCTGCATTCCCCGAGTGTCCCCTCCTGTCCCCTCCTGTCCCCTCCGGTCCCCTCCGGTCCCCGAGTGTCCCCTCCTGTCCCTGGGTGTCCCCTCTGGTCCCTGGGTGTCCCTCGCTGGTCCCTGTGTGTCCCCTCCAGTCCCCGAGTGTCCCCTCCGGTCCCTGAGTGTCTCCCCTGTCCCTGAGTGTCCCCTCCTGTCCCCCGGTGTCCCCACTGGTCCGTTTGTGTCCCCACTGGTCCCCTCCTGTCCCCTCCTGTCCCCTCCTGTCCCTGTGTGTCCCCGCTGCTCCCTGTGTGTCCCCTCCTGTCCCTGGGTGTCCCCTGCATTCCCTGACTGTCCCCTCCTGCCCCTCCTGCCCCTCTGTGTCCCCTCTGGTCCCTGGGTGTCCCCACTGGTCCGTGTGTGTCCCCTCCTGTCCCCTCCTGTCCCCTCCAGTCCCTGGGTGTCCCCTGCATTCCCTGAATGTCCCCTCCAGTCCCCGAGTGTCCCCACTGGTCCGTTTGTGTCCCCTCCTGTCCCCTCC
Organism: Delichon dasypus; assembly: GCA_037837765.1. Lineage (NCBI taxonomy): Eukaryota > Metazoa > Chordata > Aves > Passeriformes > Hirundinidae > Delichon > Delichon dasypus. The sequence continues at coordinate 102,402 of JBBAXF010000094.1, read as the reverse complement.
AGTCCCTGGGTGTCCCCACTGGTCCGTGTGTGTCCCCTCCTGTCCCCTCCTGTCCCTGGGTGTCCCCTGCATTCCCTGAATGTCCCCTCCTGTCCCCTCCCGTCCCCTCCCGTCCCCTCCCGTCCCCTCCTGTCCCCTCCTGTCCCCCAGTGTCCCCACTGGTCCGTGTGTGTCCCCTCCTGTCCCCTCCTGTCCCCTCCGGTCCCCTCCTGTCCCCAGGGTGGCTGGCGGTACCTGTGCCCGTGTCCCCCGCTGCGCTCGGTGACGGGGGATTGTCCCCACGCAGCCAGGGGACACCGGGACCCCGAGAGTCCCCTGGGGTGTCCGCGCGTCCCCTGGGGTGTCCGCGCGTCCCCTCCATTCCCCGCGTGTCCCCCGCGGTCCCCGCGTGTCCCCGCCGGTGGCAGGAAGGGCCCGGTGGAGTTTGAACCTTGAACCTGAGCGAGGCCGCCGCAGGCGGGGACAGCGCGGGGCGGAGGGGACAGGTGACACCCGGGGGGGGGGACGGGACACGGGCAGCGCGGGCGGGGACACGCGGGGACAGGTGTGGGCAGGGGGACACGGGGCCGGGCGGGGGACACGCAGACACCGCCCTGGTGACAGCCGCAGTGTGGCACTGCCAGCAGCAGAGCCCGGCGGGGACACGGTGGTGGCCGTCCTGTCACAGCGACGTCCCTGTCCCCATGCTGGGACCCCCGCCCTGTCCCCAGGTGTCACCCCCAGCGGGAGGGTGGCACTTGGGGGGCTCAAGGTCACCTCGGTGTCCCCACACTCCCCGAGCGCCCCCGTGTCCCCCCGTGTCCCTTTGTGTCCCTTCGTGTCCCTTCGTGTCCTCTGGTGTTCCCCAATGTCCCCAATGTCCCCCAATGTCCCCAATGTCCCCAATGTCCCCAATGTCCCCCTGTGTCCCTATGTCTCCCAATGTTACCCTGTGTCTCCCAATGTCCCTCAGTGTCCCCAGTGTCCCCCATGTCCCCCCAATGTCCCCCCATGTCCCCCAATGTCTCCCAATGTCCTCAATGTCCCCCAGTGTCCTCCCCATGTCCCCCAATGTCCCCAGTGTCCCTCAGTGTCCCCAATGTCCCCCAATGTCCCCCCATGTCCCCCAATGTCCTAAATGTCCTCAATGTCCCCAATGTCCCCAGTGTCCCTCAGTGTCCCCAATGTCCCCCAATGTCCTAAATGTCCTCAATGTCCCCAATGTCCCCAATGTCCCCAGTGTCTCCTGTGTCCCCCAATGTCCCCCAATGTCCCCCAGTGTCCCCCCCATGTCCCCCCCATTGTCCCCCCGTGTCCGTCGCGCCCGCAGCGGGGCGCTTCCCCTCTCTGGGCGTGTCCCCTCAGGCCCCGCCCCCCCCGCTGCCCATTGGCCGCGCGCAGCTGTCAATCAAACCCCGCCCTATAAAAGCGGCGGCGGCTGCGCCGGTCCCGCACTCCGCGAGCGGCGGCGGCAGCGGGCGGGATGAGCGAGGTGGGGACACGGGGGGACACCGGGGGGACACGGGGGGACACTCTGGGGACATTGGGGACACTCTGGGGACTCCGGAGCGCTGCTGTCACCTCCCCTTTCCCCCCCTCCCCGGCTCTCCTCGCTTCTCAGCGCAGCCCCCACGAGCTCCGCTCTGACTGGAGCTTGGGGGGACCGCGGGGACATCGGGGGGACATTGGGGGGACATCGGGGACAGCCGAGCCCCTGTGTCACCCCCCCCGGGTCCCCTCTCTCCGCAGCGCAGCCCCCATGACCCCCCCTTGGCGGAGGCCCCCGGTGGGCAGCAGCAAGGTGAGGACCCCCCCCCCGTGTCCCCCGGTGTCCCCCGGTGTCCCCCGGTGTCCCCAGGGTGACTCTGGGGGTGCCAGGCTGTCCCCAAGGCCGTCCCTGTCCCGTCCCCCCTCCAGCCAAGGCCGGTGACCCCAAGAAGGAGGAGGAAGAGGAGGAGGAGGAGGAGATCGACATCGACCTGAGCGCGCCCGAGACGGAGCGCGCGGCGCTCGCCATCCAGGGGAAATTCCGCAAATTCCAGAGGCGCAAGAAGGAGTCGCGGCCCTGAGGAGGGGTCCCGGGACCCCCCTCCCCAAACCCTCCGAGGGGGCTGAGGGGGGGGACACAGGGGGTCCCCGCAGGGGAGGCGGCCTCGTGCCGGGGGGGGCGGCGTGGAGCCCCCGTTTTCCTGGGAATCCCCCGTTTTCTTGGGAATCCCCCGCTTTCCTGGGAATCCCCCGCTTTCCTGGGACCCCCAGGGTGGGGGGGACGGGTCCCGCTGCAGCCCCCACCCCAGGAAATCGGGGGTGCCACTCCCGTGTCAATGTCACTGTCCCCCACTCTCCAGAGAGGCTTTTGGCCCCGTGCGAAGAATAAAGTGTGAGGAAGAGGAAGAGGAAGATGCTCTGGGGGTTCAGGGGGGTCGGGAACGGCTGAAGCCCCCCCCGGGTCTCCCGTTTTTCGGGAGGGATTTGAAGGATTTCCAGGGAAATTCCCGTGAATTCCTCACCCGCGGCGGCTCGGGCCCCCCAAAAGTGCCGGAGTGGGGGAAGAATGAAATCAGAGCGAGTTTGGGGGGCTCGCAGGATTTTGGGGGGGGTCGCAGCCTGATTTCGGGGGTTTGCAGATGGATTTTGGGGGGATTTGCAGCCGGATTTTGGGGGGGTCGCAGCTGGATTTTCGGGGGTTTCGCAGCCAGGTTTGGGGGGTTTGCAGGAAGATTTCGAGAGTTTTGCAGCCGGGTTTTTGGGGGGTTCGCAGTCGGATTTCTGGGGGTTCACAGCCGGATTTTGGGGGGTTCGCAGCAGGATTTCGGGGGGCTCACAGCCAGGTTTTGGGGGGGATTCGGGGGGTTCGCAGCCGGATTTTGGGGCTTTCCCAGCCGGGTTTTGGGGGGTTCGTAGCCGGATTTCGAGGCGTTCGCAGCCGGGTTTTGGGGGGTTCACGGCCAGGTTTTGGTGGGGTTTTTGGGGGGTTCGCAGCCGGATTTCGAGGCGTTCGCAGCCGGATTTTGGGGGGTTCACGGCCAGGTTTTGAGGGGGTTTTTGGGGGGTTCGCAGCCGGGTTTTGGGGGGTTCACGTCCAGGTTCGGGGGGTTCGCAGGGCCCGGCAATGCCGCGCTCCGGTGCAGAAATAACTCCTCGGAAAGAAAAACATCGCCCGGGGCAGGGCCCAGGGGACGCGGCGGGGTCGGGCAGCGCAGACTTATTAGGGAAAGGACAAAAACCGGGGGGGGGGCACCGGGGAGGGCACCGGGGAGGGCACCGGGGGGGCACCGGGGGGGCACCGGGCACCGTCTCCGCCATCCCCGCGCCGCTCCGAGCCCCCGAACCCCCCCGGAGACCCCCGGAGCGGGGACAGCGACAGCGAGGGGACACGGGGCTCCCGGAGCTGGCAGTTTATTAATGACACCGAGGGGACAGGGAGTAGAAAAACGCGTCCGGGGCGGGGGGGACACGGGCGGCTCCCCCAGCCCGGCCGCAGCCTCGCCCCCTCCTCGGGGCTCCGGCCGGTTTTTTTTTTTGGGGGGGGGTCCCGGGGGTTACGGGGCGCGGGGGTTAATGGGGGCGACAGGAGGGGACAAAGGGGACGGGGCGGGGGTCACCCTGCGACGTCATTCGGGCTCGGTCGCGGGGAGAGACGAGAAAACGGCGAGAAAAGGAGCAAAATTTGGGAGGGGGGGGGGAGAAAAAACAACAAAAACGAACCAAAAAAAACTTCCCCCGAGCTCGGGGGAGGGTCCCCCGCAATCCCCGGGGAGAGGCGGGGGACCCGACCCCAAATCCGCCGGGGTGGAGTCGGGAAGGAGAAATTCCCTCCGGGGCTGGGCGGGGAGCGACCGAGGAGGGCGAGGTGGGGGGGACACCCGGGGTTGTCCCCAGCGCTGTCCCCAAGGCCGGGGGGACCCGAGGCGAGGACCACACCCCGCTCCTCGCCGGGTCCCGAGCCGCGTTTGGGGGTTTGGGGTAATTCAGGAGCCCCCCGAGTTGGGTTTGACGATGCTGAGCAGGGCGCTCTTGAGGCTGCCCCGGCTCGGGGAGCGGGCGGCGGGCGCGGCCCGGGGCTCCCCCCGCAGCTCCATCTCGATGGTCATGATGATTTTGGGGGGCCGGGGCTCCCCCTCGCCCGCCCCCGGGGGTCCCTCCCCGCCCTCTAACCCCTATTTCTTCTCCTTGCGGGGCTCGCCCGCTCCGCCCTTGGCTTTCTTGGAGCCGCGGCCGTGGTCCAGCATGGCGTAGAGCACCGGGGCCTGCGGGGACAGCGGGGCTTCACCTCCCGCCCCCGGCGACATCGGGGACCCTGGGGACAGCCCGCCGAGCCCCCCGGCCCCGCGGGCGCTCACCTGCCGGCCGCGCTTGGAGCCCTCCTTGGCCGAGCGCTGCAGCTTCCCCTTCTCCATGGCGCTGCGGGGTTGGACCGGGTGGGTTTTTTTTTGGGGGGGTCTCGGGAGGGTGGGAGCGGCACCGGGGGGGTGTCGGGGAAGGGGGCGCGGCTCACCTGAGGCGCCGCTGCAGCCCGGCCTGGCGCCGCTGCCAGCAGTAGCGGGCGGAGTAGCCCAGGGCCACCAGCACGGCCACCAGCAGCAGGACACCGCCGATGACGGAGCCCAGCACGACGCCGTAGCGGGTGGGCACTGGGGGGACAGTGGCACCGTGTCACCTCCCCGGTACAGAGGGGACACCGTGTCACCTCCCCGGTATAGAGGGGACAGCGGCACTGTGTCACCTCCCCGGTACAGAGGGGACACCGTGTCACCTCCCCGGTATAGAGGGGACAGCGGCACTGTGTCACCTCCCCGGCAGAGAGTGGCACTGTGTCACCTCCCCGGCAGAGAGGGGACAGTGGCACCGTGTCACCTCCCCGGCAGAGAGTGGCACTGTGTCACCTCCCCGGTATAGAGGGGACAGCGGCACTGTGTCACCTCCCCGGTACAGAGGGGACAGCGGCACTGTGTCACCTCCCCGGCAGAGAGTGGCACTGTGTCACCTCCCCGGCAGAGAGGGGACAGTGGCACCGTGTCACCTCCCCGGCAGAGAGTGGCACTGTGTCACCTCCCCGGCAGAGAGGGGACAGTGACACTGTGTCACCTCCCCGGTACAGAGGGGACAGTGGCACCGTGTCACCTCCCCGGCAGAGAGTGGCACCGTGTCACCTCCCCGGTATAGAGGGGACAGTGGCACCGTGTCACCTCCCCGGCAGAGAGTGGCACTGTGTCACCTCCCCGGCAGAGAGGGGACAGTGGCACTGTGTCACCTCCCCGGTACAGAGGGGACAGTGGCACTGTGTCACCCCGAGCAGAGTGGATCAGGGAGGTGCCACCAGCCCCGTGTCACCGTCCCCAGCCCTGTCCGTGCGGTGCCCGCGGTGCCACCAGCCCCGTGCTGTCCAGCACCCCAGTGCTGTCCGTGCAGTGACCCTCGGTGCCACCAGCCCCGTGTCACCGTCCCCAACGCTGTCCCTGCAGTGACACTCAGTGCCACCAGCCCCGTGTCACCGTCCCCAGCCCTGTCCCTGTGGTGCCCCCGGGTGCCACCAGCCCCGTGTCACCGTCCCCAGCCCTGTCCCTGTGGTGCCCGCGGTGCCACCAGCCCCGTGTCACCGTCCCCAGCGCTGTCCCTGCGGTGCCTGCGGTGCCACCAGCCCCGTGTCACCGTCCCCAGCCCTGTCCCTGTGGTGCCCGCGGTGCCACCAGCCCCGTGTCACCGTCCCCAGCACTGTCCCTGTGGTGCCCGCGGTGCCACCAGCCCCGTGTCACCGTCCCCAGCGCTGTCCATGCGGTGCCCCCGGGTGTCACCGCCACCAGCGCTGTCCCTGCGGTGCCCGCGGTGCCACCAGCCCCGTGTCACCGCCACCAGCGCTGTCCCTGCGGTGCCCCCGGTGCCACCAGCCCCGTGTCACCGCCACCAGCGCTGTCCCTGCAGTGACACTCAGTGCCACCAGCCCCGTGTCACCGTCCCCAGCGCTGTCCCTGCGGTGCCCGCGGTGCCACCAGCCCCGTGTCACCGTCCCCAGCGCTGTCCCTGCGGTGCCCCCGGGTGTCACCGTCCCCAGCGCTGTCCCTGCGGTGCCCGCGGTGCCACCAGCCCCGTGTCACCGTCCCCAGCGCTGTCCCTGCGGTGCCCCCGGGTGTCACCGTCCCCAGCGCTGTCCCTGCGGTGCCCGCGGTGCCACCAGCCCCGTGTCACCGTCCCCAGCGCTGTCCCTGCGGTGCCCCCGGGTGCCACCAGCCCGTGTCACCGCCACCAGCGCTGTCCATGCGGTGCCCCCGGTGCCACCAGCCCCGTGTCACCGTCCCCAGCGCTGTCCCTGGGGTGCCTGCGGTGCCACCAGCCCCGTGTCACCGTCCCCAGCGCTGTCCATTTGGTGACCCTCAGTGCCACCAGCCCCGTGTCACCGCCACCAGTGCTGTCCCTGCGGTGCCCGCGGTGCCACCAGCCCCGTGTCACCGTCCCCAGCGCTGTCCCTGCGGTGCCCCCGGTGCCACCAGCCCTGTGTCACCGCCACCAGCGCTGTCCCTGCGGTGCCACCAGCCCCGTGTCACCATCCCCAGCGCTGTCCCTGCGGTGCCCCCGGTGCCACCAGCCCCGTGTCACCGTCCCCAGCGCTGTCCCTGCGGTGCCCCCGGGTGTCACCAGCCCCGTGTCACCGTCCCCAGCACTGTCCCTGCGGTGCCCACAGTGCCACCAGCCCCGTGTCACCGTCCCCAGCGCTGTCCATGCGGTGCCCCCGGGTGTCACCGCCACCAGCGCTGTCCCTGCAGTGCCCGCGGTGCCACCAGCCCCGTGTCACCGTCCCCAGCACTGTCCCTGCGGTGCCCCCGGGTGTCACCGTCCCCAGCCCTGTCCACGCGGTGCCCGCGCTGCCAGCCGCGCTCACCTCTCTCCAGCACGTAGAGCGTGACCTGCGAGGATTTGCCCACGATGTCGGGCGGGTTCTTGACGTCGCACGTGAAGGTGCCGTTGTCGCCGGGCTCCAGGCTGTGGATGACGATGGAGCCGTCCCTGCGCCGCGGGTTCCCCGCCCACTCCATGCGCTCCTTGAAGCTCCCCACGTCGTCGATGTAGGGCTGGCCCTTGGCGAAGTGGAAGATCTGCCCGCGGCGACAGCGACGGCGACAGCGGCGGCGACAGCGACAGTGACAGCGACAGTGGCAGCGACAGTGGCAGCGACAGTGACAGCGACAGCGACAGTGACAGTGACAGCGACAGTGGCAGCGACAGTGACAGTGACAGCGACAGTGACAGTGACAGTGACAGCGACAGCGACAGCGACAGCGACAGTGACAGTGACAGCGACAGCGACAGTGACAGCGGCAGCGACAGTGACAGTGACAGTGACAGTGACAGCGACAGTGACAGCGGCAGCGACAGTGACAGTGACAGCGACAGTGAGGTCACCGCCGAGCTGGGGTGGCCCCCGGCCAGGTGGGGTGGGCGGGGGACAGGGGACAAGGGACAAGGGACAAGGGACAGCTCTGGAGGTGCTGTGATGTCCCCAGGGTGGCGCGCGCGGCGGTGTGAGGGTGTCACCCGCGGGGAGGGGACGGGGACAATGTGGGGACACTGTGGGGGACACTGTGGGGGACACCCCGGTGCCACCGCGGGGTGAGGGGACACTGCCGGGGCTGGGACCCAAGGGACACCGGGGCTGGGGACACCTCGGGGACACCCCAGGGACACCTTGGGGACACCTCAGTGCCACCATAGGGCAAGGGGACACTGCCGGGGCTGGGGACACCTCGGGGACACCCCGGGGACACCTTGGGGACACCTCGGGGACACCTCGGGGACACCCCAGTGCCGCAAGACACCGTGTCACGCTCAGTGAAGGATCTGTCCCGCCGGCACTGGCACAAAGTGGCACCTCGGGGACACCTCGGGGACACCCCGGGGACACTCGGGGACACTCGGGGACACCCCGGGGACACTCACGGAGATGCTGTCGCGGGTGCCCTCGGCCTGGAAGTGCCAGGTGATGGAGATGTCCTCCGAGATCCACTCGCTGGACCAGAAGCTGCAGGACAGCGTCACCCGCGAGCCCACGGTGCCATAGACCTCGCGCTGCGTGTACACGTGGATCGGCGACACCGGCGACACTGCCGGCGACACGGAGCCCTCAGCGCGGCCACCAGCGGGCAGCGGCAGCGAGGGGACGCTGCTGTCCCCAGGGGTGGCAGCGAGGGGACAGCAGCGTTGTGGCACCGCCCCAATGTCCCCAGGGGTGGCAGCGAGGGGACAGCGATATTGTGACACTGTCCCAATGTCCCCAGGGGTGGCAGCGAGGGGACAGGGGGGTTGTGACACTGCCCCAATGTCCCCAAGGGTGGCAGCAAGGGGACAGCGATATTGTGACACTGTCCCAATGTCCCCAGGGGTGGCAGCGAGGGGACAGGGGGGTTGTGACACTGCCCCAATGTCCCCAAGGGTGGCAGCGAGGGGACACCGCTGTCCCCAGGGGTGGCAGAGAGGGGACACCGCTGTCCCCAAGGGTGGCAGCGAGGGGACACTGCTGTCCCCAAGGGTGGCAGCGAGGGGACAGCGGCGTTGTGGCACCGCCCCAATGTCCCCAAGGGTGGCAGCGAGGGGACAGCGATATTGTGACACTGTCCCAATGTCCCCAGGGGTGGCAGCGAGGGGACACCGCTGTCCCCAAGGGTGGCAGCGAGGGGACAGCGATATTGTGATACTGCCCCAATGTCCCCAAGGGTGGCAGCGAGGGGACACCGCTGTCCCCAAGGGTGGCTCGCAGGACAGTGTCCCAGTGCCTGGTGACACGGGCGGGGCTGGCACCCAGCAGCAGCGGGGAGGTGACAATGGCACCCTGTGCGACACCAGCAGGGCTGGGCGTGGCACCCCCCCGTCTGTCCCCAGGCTGGTGACACCTCTGGGACCCTCCTGACAGCCACTCCCACCTGTCCCCAGGGAGGTGACAGTGACTGAGACCCCCCTGCCACCCTGCTGTCCCCAACCCGGTGCCACCCCCAAACCCCTCGTGTCCCCCCCTCTGTCCCCAACTCGGTGCCACACCCAAACCCCCCCTGCCACCCTGCTGTCCCCCAAATCTGTGCCTCCTCCAAACCCCTCGTGTCCCCTCCTCTGTCCCCAACTCGGTGCCACCCCCAGGACCCTCCCTGCCATCTCTCTGTCCCCAACCCGGTGCCACCCCCAAACCCCCCGTGTCCCCTCCTCTGTCCCCAACTCGATGCCACTCCCAGGACCCCCCCCTGCCACCTCTCTGTCCCCAACCCGATGACACCCCCGGGACCCCCCCTGCCACCCTGCTGTCCCCAAATCAGTGCCACACCCAAACCCTCCCTGCCACCCTGCTGTCCCCAACCCGGTGCCACCCCCAAACCCCCCCTGCCACCCTGATGTCCCCAGGCTGGTGACACCCCCAGGACCCCCCCTGCCATCTCTCTGTCCCTAACCCGGTGCCACCCCCAAACCCCTCGTGTCCCCCCCTCTGTCCCCAACCCGGTGCCACCCCCAATGCCCCCCTGCCACCCCGCTGTCCCCAACCCGGTGCCACCCCCAAACCCCCCGTGTCCCCCCCCTCTGTCCCCAATCTGCGGACGCGTCCCTGTGTCCCCGCGCTCACCCAGCGCCGCCGCCAGCAGCAGGAGGTGGCGGGCGGCCCTCGGGGACATCGCGGCGGTGACACGGACGGGGACAGCGCCGGGCAGCGGCGTTTTAGGGCGGCGAGGCCGGAGCTGCACCCCAAAGCTCGGCCAATGGGCGCGGGCCGCGGGGGGGGCTCAAAGGGGACATTTAGGGCCCGGGACAGGGTGGCTTTTGTCCCTCCGCATTCCCGGGAGCCGCGGGGGCGGGCGACGAGGAATGCGACCCGAGGGGACAGCGGGGACACCCGGGGGGGGACACGGGGGGACGCGCTGCTGGTACGGGGGGTTTGGGGGGTTTTTGGGGGGTTTTTGGGGTTCTTTTGGGTTTTTGGGGGGGTTTTTGTGTCGCCTCTCCTGTCCTGAGCCACCCCTCGGTGTCACTTTAGGGGCGCTGCGGTGTCGCTTTGGGGTTCTTGGGGGGGTTTTGAGGGGTTTTTTTTGGTTTTTTTTTTTGTTTTTTTTGGTTTTTTTTTTGGTTTTTGTGTCGCCTCTCCTGTCCTGGGCCACCTCTCGGTGTCAGTTTAGGGGCGCTGTGGTGTCGCTTGGGGGTTTTGGGGGGGGTTCGAGTTTTTTTGGGGGGGTTGGGTTTTTTTGGGGTTTTTTTGGAGTTTTTTGGGGGTTTTTTTGGAGTTTTTTTGGGGGTTTTTTGGAGTTTTTTTTGGGGTTTTTTTGGTTTTTTGGGGGTTTTTGTGTCGCCTCTCCTGTCCTGAGCAACCCCTCGGTGTCAGTTTAGGGGCGCTGCGGTGTCGCTTTGGGGATTTTGGGGGGGTTTTGAGGTTTTTTTGGGTTTTTGGGGGGGGGCTTTTGTTTTTTTTGGGGGGGGGGTTTGGGGTTTTTTTGGGGTTTTTTTGGGGTTTTGGGGGGGTTTTTGTGTCGCCTCTCCTGTCCTGAGCCGCCCCTCGGTGACATTTTAGGGGCGCTGCGGTGTCACTTTGGGTTTTTTTTGGGGGGGGGTTGAGATTTTTTTGGGGGACTTGGGGTTTTTGGGGGTTTTTTTTTGGAGATTTTTGGGGTTTTTGTGTCGCCTCTCCTGCCCTGAACCACCCCTCGGTGACATTTTAGGGGCGCTGCGGTGTCGTTTTGGGGTTTCTGGGGGGGTTTTGAGGGTTTTTTTGGGGGGGCTTGGGTTTTTTGTGGGTTTTTTTGGAGTTTTTTGGGGTTTTTGTGTCGCCTCTCCTGTCCTGGGCCACCCCTCGATGTCAGTTTAGGGGCGCTGCGGTGTCGCTTTGGGATTTTGGGGGGGGGTTTTGAGGGTTTTTTTGGGGGGCTTGGGTTTTTTGGGGTTTTTTTTTTGGTTTTTTTTGGGGTTTTTGTGTCGCCTCTCCTGTCCTGAGCCGCCCCTCGGTGACATTTTAGGGGCGCTGCGGTGTCGCTTTGGGGATTTTGGGGGGGTTTTGAGGGTTTTTTTTGGGTTTTTTTTTTGGGGGGGGGTGGTTTTTTGGGGGGGTTTGGGGAGGTTTTTTTGGGGTTTTTGCGTCGCCTCTCCTGCCCTGAGCCACCCCCCGGTGTCATTTTAGGGGCGCTGCGGTGTCACTTTGGGGTTTTTTGGGGGGGTTTGAGGTTTTTTTGGGGGGTTTTTTGGGGGTTTTTTTGGGGTTTTTGTGTCGCCTCTCCTGTCCTGAGCCGCCCCTCGGTGTCAGTTTAGGGGCGCTGCGGTGTCACTTTGGGGTTTTTTGGGGGGGGTTGAGTTTTTTTGGGGGGAGTTTTGGGGTTTTGGGGTTTTTGGGCGTTTTTTGGGGGGAAAACTCCGAGTTGGGAATGAGGGTTTGGGGGAAAAACCGAAGGGTTCGGGGAGGGGGAAACGGGAATTTGGGGGGAAAAATCTGGAATTTGGGGGGAAAAATCTGGGATTTGGGGGGAAAAATCTGGGATTTGAAGGAAAAATCTGGGATTTGGGGGGGAAAGTCTGGGATTTGAAGGAAAAATCTGGGATTTGGGGGAAAAATCTGGGATTTGAAGGAAAAATCTGGGATTTGGGGGGAAAAATCTGGGATTTCCAGGGGAAAAAACCGGAATAGGGAGGGAACTCAGGATTTAGGGGGAAAATCCGGAATTTTGGGGGGAAAAACTCCGGGATTTGGGGAAAGGCTGGAGATTTGGGGGAAAACCCGGGATTTGGATGAGAAAAACCCGGGATCCGGCGGAAAAAACCGAATCTGGAGAAAACCGCTGGATTTAGGGGGAAAAACACGGGATGTGGGGAAAAGCTCAGGATTTGGGGGGGAAAACCCCGGAATTCGTGCGGGAATGCGGGATTTGGGGGGAAAACCTCGGGATTTGGGGGGAAAACCTCGGGATTTGGGTGGATTTGGGTGGATTTGGGTTTTTTGGGGGGATTTGGGGGCGGTTTCGGGGGGAATTTGGGAGGATTTTGGGGGATTTTGGGGGGATTTTGGGAGGTTCTGGAAGAGGGGTTGAGGGTTTGGGGATATTTCGAGGGATTTGAGGGAATTTTGGGGGGGTTTGGGGCGGTTTTTGAGGGGGACAAACGGCAAAGCGGGGTTTGCTCGGGGGTGATAACGAGGATTGATAACGGGATTGATAACGGGATCGATACCAGGTGTTTATACCGAGCGTCGATCCCGGGGGCTGATATCGGGGATCGATATCGGGGATCGGTAGCGGGGATCGATCCCGGGGATTAACAACGAGGTTGATCCCAGGGATCAATAACCGGGATCGATAACAGGGATCGATATCGCCGATCGATCGCCAGGCTGCTACCGCCGATCGATGACATCGCCGATCGATCGCCAGGCAGATATCGCCGATCGCCGATCGGTTCCCGCCATCGATCACAGCCGGTCCCGCCCCCCCCTCCGCGCGCGCCGGGACCGGAAGTGCGTCACCGCCACTTCCGGCGCAAAGGCTCCAAAATGGCGGCGTTGGCTCTGAGGTGACTCCGAGGGCCCGGGACAGGCCGGGGACACCGGGGGGACACTGAGGGGACACTGAGGGGACAGTGTCCACGGGGGCCGGGGGGACACTGAGGGAACACGGGGCCGGGGGGACACTGAGGGAACACGGGGCCGGGAGGGTGCGGGGCCGCTCGGTGCCCCCCGGCCCGGCCTGAGGCGATTGCTCGGGTCTCGCCCGAAGCTCGGGGACCCGCGGGGCCGGCGTCACCCCCGTGTCACCCTCGTGTCACCCCAGTGTCTTCAGAACCCTTCTCCAATCCCAAATCCCTTTTCCCACCCCAAATCCCAAAGTCCTAAATCCCCATCTCCCCAAATCCCCGTCTCCCATCCCAACCCCCCCTGTCCGTTTTTGGGGATCCCCCTCGGCTCCGGCCCCGATCCCGATGGATTTTCTCTGGGAATTCCCGTGGGGTCGCTCCCTTCCTGCTGCAATTCTGGGGATTTGTGACTTTCCTGCTGCAATTCCAGCAGATTTGGGACATTCTTGTGGGAATTTTGGGGGATTTGGGACATTCCTGTGGGAATTTTGGGGGATTTGAGCCATTGCCTCTGGAATTCCAGGGATTTGGGCCATTCCCAATCCTGTTTTCGCTGTTTTTTTTTTCCCCCCATTTTCCTCGGTTTTTTCCCGTTTTATTTCCCCATTTTCCTGGGTTTTTCCCCCCATTTTCTCCTGCCTTTCCTCCCCGTTTTTGCCCCTGTTTTGCCCGTGGTTTTTGTCCCATTTTTTCCCAGGTTTTTTCCCTGTTTTCCCCATTTTTCATGGTTTTTTTCCCCGTTTTTTCCCCATTTTTCCCTCTTTTCCAGGGGTTTGGGGCGGCGCTGCCTCCTGGCCCGGTTGGGCCCCGCCCCGCCCTGCGCCAGTGAGTGACTGGGATGGACTGGAGGGACTGGGAGAGAACTGGGATGGACTGGGAGGGGCTGGGAGGAACTGGGATGGGACTGGGAGAGAACTGGGATGGACTGGGAGGGACTGGGAGAGAACTGGGATGGACTGGGAGGGACTGGGAGAGAACTGGGATGGACTGGGAGGGACTGGGATGGGACTGGGAGGAACGGGGAGGGACTGGGATGGGACTGAGATGGACTGGGAGGGACTGGGAGAGAACTGGGATGGGACTGGGATGGACTGGGAGGAACTGGGGAGGGACTGGGATGAACTGGGAGGAACTGGGATGGACTGGGAGGGGACTGGGAGGGACTGGGATGGGACTGGGAGGGACTGGGATGGGACTGGGAGGGACTGGGATGGAACTGGGATGGACTGGGAGGGAACTGGGAGGGAACTGGGATGGACTGGGAGGAACTGGGGAGGGACTGGGAGGGACTGGGAGGGACTGGGATGGACTGGAAGGGAACTTGGGGGTTGGGGAGGGTTTTTTTGATTTTTGGGGTGGATTCGGGGGTTTTTAAGTGATTTTTTTATTATTTTTTGGGTTTTGGGGTGGATTTGGGGGTTTTGCTGTTGTTTTTGTGGTTTTGGGGTGGTTTGGGTGTTTTATTGTTATTTTTGTGGGTTTTGGGGTGGATTTGGGGGTTCTGTTGTTATTTTTGTGGGGTTTTGGGTGGTTTCTGTTGGTTTTTTTGGGGTTTTGGGGTGGATTTGGGGTGTTTTGTTGTTATTTTTGTGGGGTTTGGGGTGGTTTTTGTTGGTTTTTTGTGGGTTTTGGGGTGGATTTGGGGGTTCTGGTGTTATTTTTGTGGGGTTTGGGGTGGTTTTTGTTGGGTTTTTGTGGGTTTTTTGTGGGTTTGGGGGTTCTGGGTTCGGGGCTGAGGCCCTGGCGGTGCCCCAGGGTGATCCCCATGGGGACGACGGCGCAGGAGGAGATGCGGCGCTTCTGGGACAGGAACGCGCGCTCGGGACGGCCGCTGTCCCCCCACGTCAGCATCTACAAGTGAGGGACCCCCAAAATCACCCCAAAATCAGCTCAAGTCACCCCAAAATCACCCCAAAATCACCTCGAAACTGCACGGGCCGACCCAAAATCAGCTCAAATCACCCCAAAATCACCCCAAAACTGCACGGGCCGACCCAAAATCAGCTCAAATCACCCCCAAATCACCCCAAATCACCCCAAAATCAGCTCAAATCACCCCAAAATCACCTTGAAACTGCACGGGCCGGCCCGAAATCACCCCAAAATCAGCTCAAATCACCCCAAAATCACCCCGAAATCAGCTCAAATCACCCCAAAATCACCCCAAAATCACCCCAAAATCACCCCGAAATCAGCTCAAATCAGCCCAAAATCACCCCAAAACTGCACGGGCCAACCCAAAATCAGCTCAAATCACCTCGAAATTGCACGGGCCAACCCAAAATCACCCCGAAATCAGCTCAAATCACCCCAAAATCACCCCAAAATCAGCTCAAATCACCCCAAAACTGCACGGGCCAACCCAAAATCACCCCAAAACTGCACTGACTGCCCTGAAATCACCCCAAAATCAGCTCAAATCACTCCAAAATCACCCCAAAACTGCACTGACTGCCCTGAAATCACCCCAAAATAACCCCAAAATCACCTCGAAACTGCACAGGCCGCCCCGAAATCACCCCGAAATCAGCTCAAATCACCCCAAAACTGCACAGACAACCCAAAATCACCCCGAAACTGCCCAAATCATCCCAAACTTTGCCCTGGGACCCCAAATTCACCCCCAGGACCCCCCAAATCCTCCCCATCCCTGTTCCCATGGGATTTGGGATCACCTTTCTCATGGGATTTGGGATCCCCATTCCCATGGGATTTGGGGTCACCGTTCCCATGGGATTTGGGATCACCGTTCCCGTGGGATTTGGGATCACGGTTCCCATGGGATTTGGGATCACGGTTCCCATGGGATTTGGGGTCACCATTCCCATGGGATTTGGGATCACTGTTCCCATTCCCATGGGATTTGGGATCACCGTTCCCATTCCTGTTCCGTTCCCGTTGCAGGTGGTCGCTGCCCATGGCCATGTCCATCACCCACCGTGGCACCGGCGTCGCCCTCAGCCTCGGTGGGTGGCACTGGGGACACCTGGGGACATTTGGGGACACCTGGGGACACCCCGGGATTGCCACATCCAGGGATTCTCCCATTCCCAGCTGGGAAAGCTCTGCTCTGCTTCCCCCCCAAAATTCCCCAATTCC
>JBBAXF010000094.1:0-86648 GCA_037837765.1 Delichon dasypus | reverse complement strand
CTGCCCTGCGCCTTTCCCTTTTCCTTCCGCCTGCCCTGCTCCTTTCCCTCTGCCTTCCACCTGCCCTGCTCCTTTCCTTTTTCCTTCCGCCTGCCCTGCTCCTTTCCTTCTTTTCATCTCCCTTCCACCTGCCCCGGCTCCTTTCCCTTTTCCTTCCACCTTCTCCTCCCCCATTTCCCTCTTTTCCTCTCCCTTCCACCTGCTCCTGATCCTTTCCCTTTTCCTTTCACCTTACCTGCTCCTTTTCCTCTTTTCATCTCCCTTCCACCTGCCCTGCTCCTTTCCCTCTTTCCCTTTTCCTTTCACCTTCCCTGCCAATTTCCCTCTTCCTTTCACTTTCCCCTGCTCCTTTCCCTTCTTTCCTCTCCCATTTCCCTCTTCCTTTCACCTTCTCCTCCCTCTTTCCCTCCTCATTCCACCTTCCCGTGCCCCTTTCCCTCTTTTCCTCTGCCCTTTTCCCAGGATTCCTCTCCCTTTCCCCCTCTTTCTGTCCCTTTTCCCAATTTTCCTCACTTTCCTGTCCCTTTTCCCCCCGTTTTCTTCTCCCTTTCTCCCTTTTTCTGCCCTTTTCTCCTGATTTCCTGCCCCTTTTCCTCTTTTCCTCTCCTTCTCCCCTCTTTCCCTGTTTTCTGCACCTTTCCCGTTTTCACCTCCTTTCCTCCCATTTTCAGCCCTTTTCCCATTTTGTGTCCTTTTTCCTGTTTTCCTCCATTTTCCCCCTATTTCCCTCATTTTTTCCTATTTTTCCCTATTTTCCCCTCTTTCTCCTGCTATTCCTCCCGGTTTTTTCCCCTCCCATTTCCCCCCCAGTTTTTCCCCCCATTTCTCCCTATTTCAATCCCCATTTCCCCCCTTTTTTTCACCATTTCCCCCCCAATTTCCCCCCCCATTTCTCCCTATTTCAGTCCCCATTTCCCCCCTTTTTTCCCCGCATTTTTTCCTCCATTCCCACCATTTTCCAACCCCCATTTCTCCCTATTTCAATCCCCATTTCCCCCCATTTTCCCCCCCCGTTTTTCCCCCTTTTCCCGCAGGTTTTTGAGCCCGTGGGGGCCTGGGACACGGGCGATTATCACTGCGAGGCCTCCAACAACGTGGGATCCCCCCAGAAATCCGACGTGTTCCGCATGGAGGCCAGTAAGGAGCTCCCTGCCCCTCATCCAGCTGGATCTGACCCCAATCCCGGCCCCGTTTGGAGCTGGAAACCCCAAAATTCCCACTGGGATCCGCTCCCTGCCCCTCATCCAGCTGGATCCAGCCTCAATCCCGGCCCTGTTTGGATTTGGGAATCCCAAAATTCCCACTGGGATCCGCTCCCTGCCCCTCATCCAGCTGGATCCAGCCTCAATCCCGGCCCCATTTGAAGATGGAAACCCCAAAATTCCCACTGGGATCCGCTCCCTGCCCCTCATCCCGGTGGATCTGACCCCAATCCCGGCCCCATTTGAAGATGGAAACCCCAAAATTCCCACTGGGATCTGCTCCCTGCCCCTCATCCAGGTGGATCTGACCCCAATCCCAGCCCCGTTTGGAGCCAGGAACCCCAAAATTCCCAGTGGGATCCACTCCCTGCTGGGATCCAGCCGCTCTCCAGGTGGATCCAGCCTCAATCCCAGCCCTGTTTGGATTTGGGAACCCCAAAATTCCCGCCGGGATCCCCTTTCCTGCTGAGATCCGACCCCAATCCCAGCCTTATGTGGAGCCAGGCACCCCAAATCCCCCCGATCCCCCGATCTCCCTGATCCCATGGGATCCCCTGATTCCCCCAGTCCCGTGGGATCCCCTGATCCCCCCGATCCCATGGGATCCCCCCGATCCCGTGGGATCCCCCCGATCCCATGGGATCCCCTGATCCCCCCAATCCCGTGGGATCCCCCTGATCCCCCTGATCCCCTGGGATCCCCTGATCCCCTGGGATCCCCCCGATCCCGCTGTCCCCAGGTGAGGTGAACGTGGGTGGGATCGTGGCCGCCGTGGTGCTGCTGCTCCTGGTCCTGGGACTCGCCGGGTTCGGGATCTGGTTCGCCTACAGCCGCGGCTACTTCAGCAGTGAGGGACTGGGATGGACTGGGAGGGACTGGGATGGGACTGGGAGGGACTGGGAATGGACTGGGAGGGACTGGGACGGACTGGGACGGACTGGGAATGGATTGGGATGGACTGGGAGGGACTGGGAATGGATTGGGAGGGACTGGGAGGGACTGGGAATGGACTGGGAGGGACTGGGATGGACTGGGAATGGACTGGGAGGGACTGGGAATGGATTGGGAGAGACTGGGAGGGACTGGGAATGGACTGGGAGGGACTGGGACGGACTGGGGAAATGGATTGGGAGGGACTGGGAGGGACTGGGGATGGACTGGGAGGGACTGGGAATGGATTGGGAGGGACTGGGACTGGACTGGGAATGGACTGGGATGGACTGGAAATGGACTGGGACAGACTGGGAATGGACTGGGACGGACTGGAAAGGGACTGGGAGGGACTGGGAATAGACTGGGACGGACTGGGACAGACTGGGAATGGACTGGGACTGGACTGGAAATGGACTGGGAGGGACTGGGGAGGGACTGGATGGACTGGGAGGGACTGGGAATGAACTGGGATGGACTGGGAGGGACTGGGAATGGACTGGGAGGGACTGGGAATGGACTGGGAGGGACTGGGACTGGACTGGAAATGGACTGGGAGTGACTGGGACAGACTGGGAATGGACTGGGAGGGACTGGAAATGGACTGGGAGGGACTGGGAACGACTGGGAATGGACTGGGAGAGACTGGGACAGACTGGGAATGGACTGGGAGGAACTGGGAATGGACTGGAAATGGAATGGGAATGAACTGGAAGTGGACTGGGAATGGACTGGGACGGACTGGGAATGACCCCACGGACTGGGAATGCTCTGGGAATGGATTGGGGTGGGTTGGGAATGGTCTGGGAATGACCAGGGATGGTCTGGGAATGGTTTGGGATGGATTTGGGTAGACTGGGAATGGCCTGGGAATGGCCCCATGGACTTGGGAGTGTCCCTGTGTCCCCGGGTGTGTCCCCGGGTGTGTCCCCGGGTGTGTCCCTGGGTGTGTCCCCGGGTGTGTCCCCGGGTGTGTCCCCGTGTCCCCACGCACGTCCCCGTGTCCCAATCGTGTCCCCTCCCCGAGCCCTGATCCCTTTTTTTTTTCTCCTTTTTTCCAGAAAAAGCAGAGTGAGTGACACCAGAGCCACCCCCTCCTCCTGCTGATCCCACCCCCCGCTGTCCCTTGGGTGTCACCCCGCTGTCCCCCCGGTCCCTCGGGGCGTCCCCCGGTGGGGACAGAGGGGACACGGAGGGGGTGGCACGTCCCGGTCCCGGTTTTCCCGTCCCAATCCCGGTTTTCCCACAGCGCCGGCGGGAAGAAGGTGATTTACAGCCAGCCCTCGAGGCGCAGCGAGGTGAGGACACTGTGGGGACACCTGGGGACACCTGGGGACACCGGGACCTGCCACCGGTGTCCTCAGTGTCCCTTGGCAGGGGGGTGGGGGGGGTGGTGGTGTCACCTGTGATGTCCCCATTGATGTTCCCATGTCCCTGTTAATGTCCCCGTGTCCCTGTGCCCCCCGTTAATGTCCCCGTTAATGTCCCTGTGTCCCCATTGATGTCCCCATGTCCCATTGATGTCCCCATTAACGTCCCTGTTAATGTCCCCATTCAGGCCACCACTGATGTCCCTGTGTCCCCATTAAGGTCACCTGAACATCCCAATGTCCCCATTAGTGTCTCGTTATTGTCCCTGGTGTCCCCATCAATGTCCCCTCACTGTCCCGTCAGTGTCCCCTCAATGTCCTTGTCCCTTTCAATGTCCCGTCCCTGTCCCCATCATTGTCGCTATGAATGTCCTGTCCTTGTCCACAATGTCCCCTCGGTGTCCCCTCCCTGTCACCTCCATGTCCCCATCGGTGTCCCCTCAGTGTCCCCCTCGCTGTCCCCTCGCTGTCCCCTCAGTGTCCCATCCCTGTCCCCTCAGTGTCCCATCCCTGTCCCCTCCCTGTCCCCTCCCTGTCCCCTCAGTGTCCCCTCGCTGTCCCCATCCCTGTCCCCTCGCTGTCCCCTCGCTGTCCCCTCCCTGTCCCCTCAGTGTCCCCTCCCTGTCCCCTCAGTGTCCCCATCACTGTCCCCTCGCTGTCCCCTCGCTGTCCCCTCCCTGTCCCCTCAGTGTCCCCCTCCCTGTCCCCTCAGTGTCCCCATCACTGTCCCCTCCCTGTCCCCTCCCTGTCCCCTCAGTGTCCCCATCCCTGTCCCCTCCCTGTCCCCATCCCTGTCCCCTCGCTGTCCCCTCAGTGTCCCCTCGCTGTCCCCTCTCTGTCCCCTCAGTGTCCCCTCGCTGTCCCCGCAGGGCGAGTTCAAGCAAACCTCCTCGTTCCTGGTCTGAGCTCTCCTCTCTCTCCCGGACGTTTTTTCCCCGATTCCCGGAATTCCCGTGGGATTTTCCGGGCGGTTTTGAACGGCGCCTCCGTCACGCGGTGCCTTCACCGCGCTGCCTCTGGAACCGGGCGGGGGTCCCTGTGTCCCCCTTTGTCCCCCCTTTGTCCCCCATTGTCCCCCCATTGTCCCCTCATTGTCCCCCCATTGTCCCCTCATTGTCCCCTCATTGTCCCCCTTTGTCCCCTCATTGTCCCCTCATTGTCCCCCATTGTCCCCAATTGTCCCCTCATTGTCCCCTCATTGTCCCCCCATTGTCCCCAATTGTCCCCTCATTGTCCCCTTATTGTCCCCCCATTGTCCCCAATTGTCCCCCTTTGTCCCCCATTGTCCCCCATTGTCCCCCTTTGTCCCCTTATTGTCCCCCCATTGTCCCCAATTGTCCCCCTTTGTCCCCCATTGTCCCCCCTTTGTCCCCCTTTGTCCCCTCACTGTCCCTCCTCCATTCTCCCCTTGTCCCCCCTGCCCCCCCCCATTGTCCCCTCTTTGTCCCCGGGGGGCTCTGGGAGGGGGCGGGGCCGGTGCCACCACGTGGGGACACTTGGGGACACAGGGGGACATTGGGGACACAGGGGGACACAGGGGACACAGGGGGACGCGTGTCCCACTGGTCCCAGTGGCCCCCTTGTACTGGGAGTGGGTGGGGGGGGGAACTGGAAATAAACTTGTGTCCTTTACCCGGCTGGTGACACTGGGGGGACACTGGGGGGGGACGGGGGGGGACACTGGGGGACACTGGGGGACACCAAGGAGACCCTGGGGACACTGAGGGGGGGACACTGGAAGGACTCTGGGGACATTGAGGGGACCCAGGGGACACTGGAAGAGCGCTGAGGTGACACTGGTGGCATTGAAGGGACACTGGCGGATCCTTGGGGACGTTGCGGGGGGATCTTGGGGGGTCCCTTGGGGACATCTTGGGGTTCCTTGGGGACATTGGGGAGCCCTGGGGACATTGGGGAGCCCTGGGGACATTGAGTGGGTCCCTTGGCACATGGGGGGGTCCCTGGGGACAATGAGGAGAGGTTCTGGGGACATTGGGGGGTCCCTGGGGACACTGAGAAGGTACTGGGGGGATCCAGGTGACATTGCAGGGGTGGCCCTGGTGGCTGAGGGGACATTGGGTGACACAGTGGGGACATTGGGGGGGTTCAGGGAGACCCTGGTGGCTGAAGGAGACCCTGAGAGACAGTGGGGGGGGTGTCCCTGGTGACATTTGGGGACCCCTGGGGACATTGCGAGGGGGGCCCTGGTGGCTGAGGTGACATTGGGGACATTGGGGAGGGGACACTGGGGACATTGGGGGGACACAGTGGAGACATTGGGGGGGTTCAGGGGGACCCTGGTGGCTGAAGGAGACCCTGAGAGACCGGGGGGGGGTGCCCCTGGTGACATTTGGGGACCCCTGGGGACATTGCGGGTGGGACTGTGGTGGCTGAGGTGACACTGGGGACATTGGATGGCACAGTGGGGACATTGGAGGGGACATTGGGGACATTGGTGGGGACATTGGGGACGTTGGGTGACACAGTGGGGACATTGGAGGGGTTCAGGGGGACCCTGGGGACCGGAGGAGACCCTGGGAGTCACCGAGGAGCCCTGAGGGGACATTTGGGGACCCTTGGTGACAATGAGGGGGTCCCTGGGGGCTGAGGGGACATCGGGGACACCCTGGGGACACTGAGGACGCCCCCCACCATCGACGTCACCTTTATTGACCTCCTGCCCCTCCCCCCCCGCCCCCAAACCGCGCTCGGGTCCCCCGGGGGGGGGGGAGGGGCGGTTTTTGGGGGGGGGGTGTCCCTCATTATCGACACCTTTAATTAGTGGCACTAATTGCCCCGGCGCGGGGGGGCCGCGTTAATTGCGGGGTCTACGTTAAGCAGCAGCGGCGGGCAGGGGGAGGGGACACGGTGACACCCGGGGGGACCCCGACACCGCCTGGGGGGGGGGGACAGGGACGGGGGGGGGTCTCGGGGGGGGGGCGGGGGGGGGGGTGGGGGGTCTCCTGCCTCAGTTTCCCCTGGGGGCGGGGGGGAGCAGCGGCCCCCTGGGGACTGGTGGCACCTCCAGGGGTCGGTGACACTTTCGGGGGGGTGGCAGCTCCAGGGGTTGGTGGCAATTCTAGGCGTTGGTGGCACTTTGGGGCTGGTGTCACCTCCAGGACATTGGTGGCACTTTGGGGCACCAGGGGCTGGTGTCACCTCCAGGGCGTTGGTGGCACTTTGGGGCTGGTGTCACCTCCAGAGCATTGGGGCACTTTGGGGCTGGTGTCACCTCCAGGGCTTGGTGGCACTTTGAGGCACCAGGGACTGGTGTCACCTCCAGGGCTTGGTGGCACTTTGGGGCACCAGGGTCTGGTGTCACCTCCAGGGTTTGGTGGCACTTTGGGGCTGGTGTCACCTCCAGGGCTTGGTGGCACTTTGGGGCTGGTGTCACCTCCAGGGGCTGGTGCCATCTTGGGGCTGGTGGCACTTCCCGGGGTTGGTGGCATTTTGGGACTGGTGGCACCTCCAGGGGTTGACAGGGTGACACTTTCAGGCATTGGTGGCACTTTGAGGCTGATGTCACCACCAGGGCTGGGTGTCACCTCCAGGGGCTGGTGGCACTTTGGGGTTGATGTCACCTCCAGGGTTTGGTGGCACTTTGGGGTTGGTGTCACCTCCAGGGTTTGGTGGCACTTTGGGACTGGTGTCACCTCCAGGGGCTGATGGCATCTTGGGGCTCATGGTACTTCGACGGGTTGGTGGCACCTCCAGGCATTGGTGGAATCTTGTCTGGTGGCTCTTCTGGGCATTGGTGACGCTCGTAGAGACTGGTGGCACCTCAGGGCTGGTGGCACTTCCAAGCTTCGCTGTCACCTTCAAGCGTTGGTGACACCTCCAGGCACAGGTGGCACTTTGGGGCTGGTGGCACCTCCAGATGTTGGTGACACCACCAGGGCTGGTGACACCTCAGCACCGGTGGCACCTGGGGACTGGTGGCTTCTTCAGGCACTGATGTCCCCTTGGGGCTGGTGGCATCTCCAGACCTGGTGACACCTCCAGAGGTGGTGGCACCTCTAGACGTTGCTGACAGTTCCAGGAGTTGGTGGCACCTTCAGGCGTTGGTGACACCTTCAGGTGCTGGTGTCCCCTTGGGGCTGGTGGCATCTCCAGACCTGGTGACACCTCCAGGGACGGTGGCACCTCCAGGTGTTGGTGTCACTCCAGACTTGCTGCCACCCTGAGGCTGGTGACGCCTCCAGGAGCTGGTGGCACCTCCAGACATCAGTGTCCCTTTGAGGCTGGTGGCACCTCCAGGGTTGGTGACAATCTGAGGTTGGTGACAACTCCAGGTACCGGTGGCACCTCCGGACCTGATGCCACCTCCATGGCTGGTGGCACCTCCGGGCCTGGTGACAACTCCAGATCTTGATGTCCCCTTGAAATCCGGTGACACGTCCAGGCATTGGTGGCACCTCCAGGACTGGTGGCACCCGTTGGTGTCCCCTTGAATCTGGTAACACCTCCAGACACGGCGACACCTCCAGCACCCTCTGCCACCCCCTTGCTCCACTGCCACCAGGACACCTGTGCCACCAGGATGCCAGTGCCACCAGGATGCCAGTGCCACCAGGACGCCAGTGCCACCAGGAGGATGCCAGTGCCACCAGGACACCTGTGCCACCCCTCGTTCTGGTGCCACCAGGACGCTGGTGCCACCAGGACACCAGTCCGACCCCTTGCTCTGATGCCACCAGGACACCTGTGCCATCCCTTGCTCCAGTGCCACCAGGACGCCGGTGCCACCAGGACACCAGTCCGACCCCTTGCTCTGATGCCACCAGGACGGCGGTGCCACCCCTCGCTCCGGTGCCACCGGGATGACTTTGGTGCCACCAGGATGACGCCGGTACCACCAGGACACCAGTTTGGCCCCTTGCTCTGATGCCACCAGGATGGCTGTGCCACCCCTCGTTCTGGTGCCACCAGGATGACTTTGGTGCCACCAGGACGCCGGTGCCGCCCCTCGCTCCGGCGCCACGGCGGTGCCGCTGTCACCCGCGTGTCCCCGCTCAGACGTTGCTGATGCGGACGCTGAGCGGGGCGCCGTCCCCGTCCCGCTCCGCCTCCCGCAGCGACTCCTCCAGCTTCACCTTCTCGGGGTCCCCGAGGCGCGCGGCCTCGCGGTGGCAGCAGGGCGCCGCCACCTTCACCACGCGGTCGAAGAGGCTGAAGTCGGCCACGTACTTGCCGCTGGCCGACAGCGAGATGGCCGGCGTGAACTCGTAGCCCCACAGGATCTCCTCGGGCAGGTAGGACGTGCGCACCTGGCACGTGGCGCTCGTCGACTCCACGGTGCCGCTGAGGATGACCACCAGCTCGAAGTCGCCGTCCCCCGAGCGCAGGGACACGTCCCGCAGCGGGCTGGCCTCGTCCACCACGTGGTAGAAGGTCAGCGGCAGGATGAGGAAGGGGCTGTCCGAGGACGTGTCCACCTGGAAGTCCACGTTGAGCTGGTTGAGGCGCACGCTCTCGCCCTCCTTGGTGAGGTGGGTCTGCAGCAGCTTCCCGGTGACCTGGCAGCCGATCAGGAGGCTCTTCCTCATGTTGGCCACGCGGATCATCAGGCAGGTCTTGCCGTCGTGCTGCGCCACCACGGCGTTCTGGCTGAACTTGATGGTCTCGGCGCGCTTCTTGGGCCGCGCGATCTTGGCCAGGAAGGTGCCGGTGATGAAGATCTCCAGGATGGTGGTGAGCACCAGCTGGGTGATGAGCAGCACGATGGCCAGCGGGCACTCCTCGCTGATGTAGCGGAAGCCGTAGCCGATGGTGGTCTGCGACTCCAGCGAGAAGAGGAAGGCGCCGGTCAGCGTGTGCACCTGCATCACGCACGGCGTGTGGTTGGCGGGCGGCTCGAACTCCAGCAGGTCGCCGTGCGCCGCCGCCACCAGGTACCAGACCACGCCGAAGGCGAACCAGGTGCCGGCAAAGGTGGCGGAGAAGAGCAGCAGCTTGTAGCGCCACTGCAGGTCGATGAAGGTGGTCCACAGGTCCTTGAGGTACAGGAAGCGCTTGTCGGAGATGTGCTCCATGCGCACGTTGCTGCGGCCGTCCTTGGTCAGCACGCGGCGCCGCCGCAGCCCCGGCCCCATCAGCGGGCGGCTGTCGGTCTGCGTGGTCTGGCTGTAGTACACCTTGGTGGAGGACGTCATCTGCGGGGACACGTGAGGGACACGTGAGGGACAGGTGGAGGATGTCATCTGTGGGGACACGGGGACACGTGAGGGACAGGTGAGGGACATGTGAGGGACAGGTGAGGAACAGGTGGAGGACGTCATCTGGGGGGACACAGGGACAGGTGAGGAACAGGTGGGGGACAGGTGAGGGACCGGTAGAGGACACCACCTGGGGGGACACAGGGACACGGGGACAGGTGGAGGACGTCATCTGTGGGGACACATGAGGGACAGGTGAGGAACAGGTGGGGGACAGGTGAGGAACAGGTGGAGGATGTCATCTGTGGGGACACAGGGACATGGGGACCTGTGAGGGACAGGTTGGGGACATCATCTGTGGGGACACGGGGACACAGGCACATGGGGACAGGTGGGGCAGGTCATCAAAGGGGACACAGCGACAGGTGGAAGGGGTGATCAAGGGGGACAGGTGAGGGACAGGTGGAGAAGGTCATCAAGGGGGACACAGGGACAGGTGAGGGGGTCGTGGGGGATGTGGGGGACAGGTGAGGGGGTGACAGAGAAGATGGACGGAGAGATGAAAAAGAGGGAGGGACGGACAGACGGATGGATGGATGGATGGATGGATGGATGGATGGATGGATGGATGGATGGATGGATGAAGGAATGGATGAAGGGATGGATGGACAGACAGACAGATGGACATCTGTGGTGAGAGGCTGGACCTGAGGCTGACCATCTGTGGGAGTGGGGACAGATCTGGAGCTCCTTGGGCAGGTGGGACACAGCTGTGGGGATGGGAGTGTGGGGGAGGTGAGGGACACCCCGACCCTGCCTGCCGGGGGCTGGACGGGCTCAGCCCGCCCTGGGGGGCAGCCGGGGGGGTCATCCCTGTTCTGTCCATCCCCGTGTCCTTCTGTCCATCTCTGTGTCCTTCTGTCCATCCCCCACCCCTCTGTCCATCCCTGTGTCCCCGTGTCCACTCCTGTGTCCCTCTGTCCATCCCTGTGTCTCTGTGTCCATCCCTCTGTCCATCCCCTGTCCCTCTGTCTATCGCTGTCCCTGTGTCCATCCCCCACCCCACTCTCCATCCCTCTGTCCCTCTCCATTTTCCTCTGTCCATCCCCTGTCCCTCCATCCCTCCACCTGCCCCATCCCTCATTCCCAAATCCCCCCGTGTCCCCCCGTGTCCCCCCGTGTCCCCTGGCAGCTCCGGTGGCCGTGGAAATGTCCCGGGTGTCCGGGAGGAAGAGGAAGGCGATGAATGGGAGGTGACAGGGACAAACGGCCGGGGGCAGCGCCAGGCTCCTCCCCGGTGTCCCCCGTGTCCCCGGTGTCCCCGTGTCCCGGTGTCCCCATCCCAAAAAAGGCCCTTTCAGCCCCCGCCAGCCACCGTTTCCGCCGCGGAAGGGCAGCGTGCCGGGGACACGGGGACACGGGGACACGGGGACACCCGGAGGTGGTGGCACCACGAGGGGTCTCCTTGGAGCGCGCTGTCCCCGTGCCGGCCAAAGCCGGGGGACACGGGTGGCACTGCCACTGTCCCGGCTGTGCCGTGTCCCCGCGCAGAGAAAGGTCCTGGGAGGGGCGGTGGCAGCCGGGACAGAGGGGACATCGGTGTCCCCAAAGAGGGGACACGGAGCTGCTCCTTGCCAGGTGGGCACTTGGGGACCCTGGAGCCACCGTGTCCCCATGGGGCCACTGTGTCCCCAAAGCCACTGGGTGTCCCCAAAGCCACTGGGTGTCCCCAAAGCCACCGCGTGTCCTGGAGCTGCTGGAGGTCCCCAGAATCCCTGATGTCCCCAAAGAGCCACCGTGTCCCCAGAGCCCCTCATGTCCCTGGAGCCGCTGTGTCCCCAAAGCCACCGCATGTCCTGGAGCTGTTGGGGGGCCCCCAGAGCCCCCCATGGCCCCAGAGCCACCGTGTCCCCAAAGCCACCTTGTCCCCAGAGCCACCGTGTCCCCAAAGCCACACCTTGTCCTCAAGTCCCTGGGGTGCCCACGTCCCTGAAGTCATTGTGACCCCTAAGGACCCCCCCATGTCCCCAAACCCACCGTGTCCCCAAACCCCCCATGTCCCCAAACCCCCCGCGCCCCCCCCCACCCGCTCTGGGGGTCTCTGCGCACCCCGGGCTCCCCTGCCCCCCTTTAGGGTTCTCCCACCCCCCCTCTTTGGGGTCCTCTCCCCCTTTTCTTTTGTCTCCTGCCCCCCCTTTCTGCTCCCCACACACATTTTTTCCGTCTCCCCCCCCTCTCCCCGCCTCGTTTTTGGGGTCCGCGCCCCCTCCCAGGGCCCCGCGTGCCCCCCGTGCCCCCCGGCCGCGCTCCGCTGGCCGGACACGGCTCGGGACAAGCCGCAGCTTGTTCCCGGTGCCCGCGGCACAACCGGTTACCCATTAACCCCCCCCCGGCCGCCCCCCTCCCCGTGCCTCAGTTTCCCCTCGGGGGGGCCGTTCTGGTCACTTTGGGGGTCACCGCAGAGGCCCGGCCCTACATGGGGGGTCCGGGCTGGCTGAGGCGGGGGTGGGGGACCCCAGGGACGCGTCCCGGTTCCCCGCGTCCCGCTGGCACCGGCGGCGCGGGCACCGTTCCCACGGCGCGGCGGTGCCAGGCGTGACCGGGCGCCCCGCCAGCCGCGCCCCCCCCGCCGCCCCCGAACTGGGGCGCACTGGGGTAACTGGGATTCGGGCTGGGGGGCACGGACGGGACCCCGACCCCCCCATCCCGGCCCCACGGAGGGGTCCGGCGGTGCAGGAGCGGGGCGCGGGGGGTGCGGCGGGGTGGGAGCGGGGGGTGGCGGTGGGGTGGCGGTGGCGGGGGGGGGACAGGGACGGGGACAGGGGACAGTGGGGCCATTGTGCGGCCGGAGCCGAGGTTTCAATGGGGCTGGCGGGGGGACAAAGGCGCTTTGACGGAGCCCTCGTTAAGATGCAGAGCCCCGCGCGCCCGCCACCGCCAGCGCGGGGGTCCCGGGGGGCCCGCGACACCGCCGGGGGGACACAGGGACCCCCAGTGCCACTGTCACTGCCACCGAGGGGACACAGGGACCCCCAGTGCCACCACCAGGGCCACCGAGGGGACACAGGGACCCCCAGTGCCGCTGTCACTGCCTCCGAGGGGGGACACAGGGACCCCCAGTGCCACCGTAACTGTCACCGAGGGGACACAGGGACCCCCAGTGCCGCTGTCACTGCCTCCGAGGGGACACAGGGACCCCCAGTGCTGCTGTCACTGCCACCGAGGGGACACAGGGACCCCCAACGTTATTGTCATTGTCACCGGGGGGACACAGGGACCCCCAACGTTATTGTCACTGCCACTGAGGGGACACAGGGACCCCCAGTGCCGCTGTCACTGCCTCCGAGGGGACACAGGGACCCCCAGTGCCACTGCCACCGAGGGGATACAGGGACCCCCAACGTTATTGTCATTGTCACCGAGGGGACACAGGGACCCCCAGTGCCACCGAGGGGATACTGGGGCCCCCAGTGCCACTGTCACTGCCTCCGAGGGGACACAGGGACCCCCAGTGCCACCACCAGGGCCACCGAGGGGACACAGGGACCCCCACTGCCACTGTCACTGCCACCCAGGGGGACACAGGGACCCCCAGTGCCGCTGTCACTGCCTCCAAGGGGACACAGGGATCCCCATCGTTATTGTCATTGTCCCCGAGGGGACACAGGGACCCCCACTGCCAACGGGAGGGGCACAGAGACCCCCACTGCCACTGTCACCAAGAGGGACACAGGGACTCCCACTGCCGCTGTCACTGCCTCCGAGGGGACACAGGGACCCCCAGTGCCACCGTAACTGTCACCGAGGGGGGCACAGGGACCCCGATCGGTGCTGTCACTGTCACCACACAGGGCCCTTGACAATGCCACGGCCCCCTGAGGGGCACAGGGACCCCCATCACCCCCCAGTGTGGGTCCCGGGGGTCCCCTGTCACTATGGGGGTCCTGTGGCTCCTCTGTCACTGTCACTGTCACCACTGGGGTCCTGGGGGTCTCCTGTCACTGTCACCATGAGGGTCTCAGGCCCCTGCTCTGGTCCCTGTCCCCGCCATGGCCCAGACCCCGGGGGGTCCCCACAGCATAGGGGGGACCCCAAAGTGATGCCTTAGCTCACACCTGGGATAAGGGACACCTGGATAACCCACACCCGGGATAACCCACACCCGGGATAACCCACATCCCAGGATAACCCACACCCAGGATAAGGGATACCTGGATAACCCACACCCGGGATAACCCACACCTGGGATAAGGGATACCTGGATAACCCACACCCGGGATAACCCACATCCCAGGATAAATCACACCTGGGATAACCCACACCTGGGATAAGGGATACCTGGATAACCCACACCCAGGATAACCCACACCTGGGATAACCCACACCTGGGATAACCCACATCCCAGGATAATTCACATGTCAGGGATAACCCATGTCAGGGAAAATTCACACCTGGGATAACCCACACCTGGGATAATTCACATCCATGGTGAGTCACACTTGGGATAACCCACACCAGAAATAACCTGCACCAGGGAAAATTCACATTCGGGATAATGCACACCCGGGATAACCGACACCCGGGATAACCCACAGCCAGGGTGATTTCACACCCAGGATAACCCATACCGGGGATAATCCACATCTGGGATAACCCACATCCCAGGATAACCCACACCTGGGATAACCCACATCTGGGATAAATCACATCTGGGATAACCCACAGCCAGGGTGATTTCACACCCAGGATAACCCATACCGGGGATAATCCACATCTGGGATAACCCATACCTGGAATAACCCACATCCCAGGATAACTCACACCTGGGACAACCTGCATCCAGGGTAATCCCGATCCGGGATAATCCACACCTGAGATAACTTGCACTCAGGATAACCCACACCTGGGATAACCCACAGCCAGGATAACCCACATCTGGGATAAATCACATCTGGGATAACCCACAGCCAGGGTGATTTCACACCCGGGATAACCCATACCGGGGATAATCCACATCTGGGATAACCCATACCTGGAATAACCCACATCCCAGGATAATCCACACCTGGGACAACCTGCATCCAGGGTAATCCCGATCCGGGATAACTCACACCTGGGATAACCTGCATCCAGGGTAATCCCGATCCGGGATAATCCACACCTGAGATAACTTGCACTCAGGATAATCCATGCCTGGGATGATTTACATCCAGGGTAGTCCACATCTGGGATAACTCGGGCCCGGGATAACCCTCAGCTGGGATAAACCACACTTGGGATAACCCACACCTGGGATAACGCACAGCCAGGATAACCCACACCTGGGATAACGCACACCTGGGATAACCCGCAGCCGGGACAACCCACATTCCTGGATAAACCTCACTTGGAATATCCCACACCCTGGGATAACCCACAGCTGGGATAACGCACAGCCAGGATAACCCACAGCTGGGATAACCCGCAGCCAGGATAACCCACACGTGGGATAACGCACACCTGGGATAACCCACACCTGGGATAACGCACACCTGGGATAACCCACATTCCTGGATAAACCTCACTTGGAATATCCCACACCCTGGGATAACCCACACCTGGGATAACGCACACCTGGGATAACCCAAATTCTGCGATAACACAAATTCCGGGACAACCCACACTGGGGACACTCGGAATAAACCACACTCAGGATAACCCACACCTGGAATAACCCACACCTGGGACGCTCAGAATAACCCACTCCTGGGATAACCCACACCCAGGATAACCCAAATTCTGGGATAATGCAAATTCTGGAATAACCCACACCCAGGATAAACCACTCCTGGAATAACCCAGACCCAGGATAACCCACACCCAGGATAACCCACTCCTGGGATAACCCACATCCCAGGATAACCCACACCCAGGATAACCCACACCCAGGATAACCCAAATTCTGGAATAACCCACACCCAGGATAACCCACACCTGTGATAACCCAATCCTGGGATAACCCACATCCCAGGATAACCCACACCCAGAATAACCCACTCCTGGGATAACCCACATCCCAGGATAACCCACTCCTGGGATAACCCACTCCTGGGATAACCCAAATTCTGGAATAACCCACATCCCAGGATAACCCACATCCCAGGATAACCCCCATCCCCGTTCAGCTCGGGGAGGATCCATCCCAGCCGGGGCTGGGGGACAGCAAAGGGGGGTCTGGGGGGTGCTGTGCCCCCCGCCCCCATCCGCTGTGCCCCCAGGTCCCTGCGCTGGGCGAGGGGAGAATCCACAGGGAATGGGAACAGCGGGATGGGGGACAGGGACAGAGGGATGGGGACATCGGGACATGGGGGGACAGGGGGGGCCATGGATTCAGGGACACGGGGACATCGGGATAAAGGGATGGGACCATGGGGACTTAGGACATGGGGATACATGGCGTGGGGACATGGGATGGGGATGTGGGGCACAGGGGACACGGGAATACAGGGAAATGGGGACATCAGAATAGAGGGACAGGTGGACACAGGGGCCTTGGGGACATAGGACACGGGCGTACATGGGATGGGGACACGGGGACATGGGATATAGAGACAGGGGCCTTGGGGACATAGGACACGGGCGTACATGACATGGGGACATGGGATATAGAGACAGGGGCCTTGGGGACGTCGGACCTCAGGACACATGACATGGGGACACGGGGAAATGGGGTGGGGGACGTGGGGCACAGGGTGTTGGGGACATGGGAGAGGGACACAGCATCTGGGGATCTGGGGACACGGGGACACCGCTGTGGGGCACAGGGACACGGGAACATGGGGACACTGGGATATGTGGGAATGCGGGCATACAGGGGCAGGGAGCCTTGGGGACACGGGGACGTGATGGTACGTGACGTGGGGACATCGGGACATGGGGACACGGGGGCACAGAGAAATGCAGAGACGGGAATGCGGGGCACAAAGATTTTGGGGACACGGGGACGAGGGACCTGACGATGCGGGGATTTGGGGACACGGCGACGCGGCCTCGCAGAGTCACAGGCTTGTGGGGTGACGGCGACGCGGATGTGGGGACAACGGGGCTGCGGTGCCACCCCGGGGGGCACACGGGCTCACGGCGCTCCCCTCTCCGGTGCCATCCCAGCGCCACCGGCCGCCACCCGCAGCCCTGGGGACCCCCCGGGAGGGGACGGGGGACCCCCGGGGACCCCCCCGGCCGCCCTTACCTTGCTGGGGGGGTCTCGGTCCCGCCGCGCTCAGCCCGGCCGGCTCCCCATGGATTTATGGCTCGGCGGGGCCGCGGCGGCGGGACGGGCACCCCCCCCCCCCCCCCCCCGCGGAACCGGGGGGGCCCGGGGCGGGGAGGAGCCGCCGGGGGCGGGCCGGGGGTTAATGGGGTGGAAAAGGAGCCGGCCGGCACCGGGTCACGTTACCGGGCACGGGGGGGGGCCGGGGGACCCCGCCCGCGGGCACCGGCACCGCCGTGGGGGCACCGGGAGGGAGTGGGGAGGGGACCGGCGCTGGGGGGGCACCGGGGGGGGGGGGGGATGTCCGGGCGTGGACATCGGCACCCGGGGTGCTGGCGGTGCCCCCCGGGCACCGGAACCGCAGTGGGGGCACCGGGGGGGTTCGGGCAGGGTCCGCCCGGCACCGGCACCGGGGGTCCCGGTGGGGATGTCCAGGCCTTGGCACCAGCCCGGGGGTCCCGGCGGGGGCACCGGGGGGTCCGGGCAGGGTCCCCCGGGCACCGGGGGGTCCCTGTGGCGACACCGTTACCGGGGGAGACATCGTCACCCCGATGCGGGGTCCGGGGGGCCCGAGGGACCCCGACAATGTCACCCGGGCACCTGCGCCGGGGTCCCGCCTGCCCCACGCGGCCCCTCCGGTCACGGCAGCCCCCACCCACGCTCCGGGGGTCCCGGGGATGCGACCCCTCCTCATCCCCACCCGGAGCATCCTCGTGCGGGGTCACGCGTGTGCACAGACACCCCCCGCCCCGCCCCACTGAGGGGGTCTCGGGGCTGTGGGGTGAGGGGTGAGGGGCTGTGGGTCCCGAGTCCGTGGGGTCTGAGGTCTGTGGGTCCCGAGTCCGTGGGTCTGGGGGCTGTGGGTCCCGAGTCC
This sequence comes from Delichon dasypus, assembly GCA_037837765.1. Lineage (NCBI taxonomy): Eukaryota > Metazoa > Chordata > Aves > Passeriformes > Hirundinidae > Delichon > Delichon dasypus. Next base: position 68,867 of record JBBAXF010000094.1, on the reverse strand, counting down.
GTGGGGTCTGAGGTCTGTGGGTCCCGAGTCCGTGGGTCTGGGGGCTGTCGGTTCGGTGTCTGCGGGTCTGGGGGCTGTGGGTCCCGTGTCCGTGGGGCCTGGACACCGCGGTGTGTGGGGCTGCCGGTCCGTGGGTCCCGTGTCCATCAGTCGCTGTGTCCATATGTCCGTGGGTGGCTGATCAGTGTCCGTGGGTCCGTGTGTCCGTGGGTGGTTCAGTCAGTCCGTGTGTCCGTCCGTGTGTCCGTGTGTCCGTGGGTGGTTCGGTCAGTCCGTGGGTCAGTGTCCGTGTGTCCGTGTGTCCGTGGGTGGTTCGGTCAGTCCGTGGGTCCATGTCCGTGTGTCCGTGTGTCCGTGTGTCCGTGGGTGGTTCGGTCAGTCCGTGGGTCCATGTCCGTGTGTCTATGTGTCCGTGTGTCCATCCATGTGTCCATGTGTCCGTGGGTCCGTGTGTCCGTGTGTCCGTGTGTCCGTCCGTGTGTCCATGTGTCCGTGTGTCCGTGGGTGGTCGGTCAGTCCATGTGTCCGTGTGTCCGTGTGTCCGTGGGTGGTCGGTGTGTCCGTGTGTCCGTCCGCGTGTCCGCGTGTCCGTGGCAGCCCCACGCCGGCCCTGTCCCAGCCGCTCCGGAGGCACAAAGAGCCTTTGTCCACCCGGGGGGGGAGGGGCGGGCGAGTGACCGCGGGGCCGGGGCTACCGGGGGGGGAGGGGCCGGGCCCGCCAGGAGACCCCGGGCTACCGGGGAGGGGGCTGGGCAGTGCTGGGGGGCTCCTGGGCTACTGAGGGGGGCTCCTGGGCTACTGATGGGGACCCCTGGGCTACTGAGGGGAGCTCCTGGGCTAGTGATGGGGGAGGTGGGGCTAGTAAAGGGGGCTCTGGGCTAATGCTGGGGAGCCCTGGGCTAGTGATGAGGGGTTGGGCTAATGATGGGGGGGCCCCAGCCGGGGGGCGCTGGGCTAATGAGGGGCTGAGCCGGGCTAATGGTGCAGGGGGGTCTGGGCTAGTGATGGCCAACCCGGGGCTACTGAAGGGGGGGAGGGAGGGGCTGAGCCGGGGAGGGGGCTGGGCTAATGACGAGCACCCCCAGGCTAATTACTGGGGGGAGGGGGCGGTGAGCGGGGGGACGCTGGGCTAGAGAGCGGCGGCCCTGGGCCAGTGCAGGACAGCCCTGGGCTACTGCAGGGCACCCCTGGGCTACTGCAGGACACCCCTGGGCTACTGCAGGACACCCCTGGGCCAGTGCAGGGCACCCCTGGGCTACTGCAGGACACCCCTGGGCTACTGCAGGACACCCCTGGGCTACTGCAGGGCACCCCTGGGCCAGTGCAGGACACCCCTGGGCCAGTGCAGGACACCCCTGGGCTACTGCAGGACACCCCTGGGCCAGTGCAGGACAGCCCTGGGCTACTGCAGGACACCCCTGGGCTACTGCAGGGCACCCCTGGGCCAGTGCAGGACAGCCCTGGGCTACTGCAGGACACCCCTGGGCTACTGCAGGACACCCCTGGGCCAGTGCAGGACAGCCCTGGGCCAGTGATGGGGCGGGGGCTCGATCCTGGGGGGCGGCTGGGGGGGCTGTGATGACTCTGGGGGTGCAGCTGACCCCGCGGTGGGGCTGGGGGCAAGCGCTGCCCCCCCCCGGGCTAGCGATGAGGGGGCGTGTGTGTGTGGGGGGGGCTGGACTAACGAGCAGCACCCCCGGGCTATTAATTAGGGGGGGCAGGCGATAATTATGGGGGGGTTCGGTGCTGATGGGGCCGGAACCGATGCCGTGGGGGGGAAATGGGGAGGCGGCGGGGCGGGGGGGGGGGGCTGGGCTAGCGCTGGCCACCCCCGGGCCAGTTGTCCGTGCGGTGGGGGGGGGGCGGGGGGGGGCGGGGGCTCCCGGTATTTTTATCCGCGCGCCGCCGTTGCCGGGGAAGCGGGGCCGGGGGGGGCCCGGAACGCGCGGAGCTCAGCGGGGCTGCGGCAGCGGTGAGAGCGGGCGGGGGGCGCGGGGGGCGCGCACGCACACACACACACACGGGGCACACACACACACACACGGGGCACACGCGTGTGCAAGGACAAGGAGGAGCACCCCCTCCTCCCCCAACACGGCTGTGCCCCCCCCGGACCCGAAACCGGGATGGGGGATGTGCGGGGAGGGAGGGGGGTGTGGGGAAGGGACCCCCCCGCAACCGGGGCACACGCGTGTGTAAGGGATGGGAGGGGGGGGGGGATCGCTCGTGACCCGGCCACGCGTGCACGCGCGTGTGTGTGTGCGTGAGCGCGCGTGACCCGTGAGCGCGACGGGGGCGAGCGTGCAAGGGGGGGAGCTCCGTGCGTGTGCAAGGCCCGGTGGGGCGCACGCGTGTTCGTTCTCGCGTGACTGAGCAGTGTGCGTGACCTGTGCACACGCGTGTGTGTGTGTGTGCTCGTGACCCAGCTCCCTGTGCACACGTGTGTGTGTGTGCGTGTGCTCGTGACCCAGCTCCCTGTGCACACATGTGTGTGTGTGCTCGTGACCCAGCTCCCTGTGCACACACGTGTGTGTGCTCGTGACCCAGCTCCCTGTGCACACACGTGTGTGTGTGTGTGCTCGTGACCCAGCTCCCAGTGCACACGCGTGTGTGTGTGTGTGTGTCCCAGCTCCCAGTGCACACGTCTGCCCACTTTGGGTGACCCGTGACCTTCCCAGTGTCCCCAGTCTGAGGAAGTGACACCATTCCCTCCATCCCAGTCCCCCCAGTCTGGAGGGACCACGCCCACCCCAGTCCCCCCAGTTCGGGGGTGCAATCCCCCCATTCCTTCCCAGTCCCCCCCAGTTTGGCACCTCCATCTCCCCATTCCTCCCTCCCAGTTCACCCAGTCCCCCCATTCTGGGTCCTCCATTCCACGCCCTCCCTCCCCCACCATTCCCAGTTTGCCCAGTCCCCCCAGTTTGGAACCTCCATCCCCCCACTCCTCCATCCCAGTCCCCCCAGTTTGGGGGTGCAATCCCTTCCCAGTCCCCCCAGTTCAGGGGTGCAATCCCCCCATTCCATCCCAGTCCCCCCCAGTTTGGGGGTGCAATCCCTTCCCAGTCCCCCCGGTTTGGCACCTCCATCCCCCCACTCCTCCATTCCAGTCCCCCCAGTTTGGGGGTGCAATCCCCCCATTCCTTCCCAGTCTCCCCAGTTTGGCACCTCCATCCCCCCACTCCCCCCTCCCAGTCCCCCCAGTTTGGGGTTGCAATCCCTTCCCAGTCCCCCCAGTTTGGGGGTGCAATCCCCCCATTCCTCCATCCCAGTCCCCCCAGTTTGGGGGTGCAATCCCTTCCCAGTCCCCCCAGTTTGGGGGTGCAATCCCCCCATTCCTCCATTCCAGTCCCCCCAGTTTGGCACCTCCACCCCCCCAGTCCTCACCCCCCCCTCACCCGTGTGTCCCCCCGCAGCCGCCGCCGATGGCCCAGGACAACGCCGCCTTCTGCGGGGTCCCCGAGGGGGTCCCCACGGGGGTCCCGGCCGAGGCCAAGCCCCCTCCGCCGCCCCCGCAGGCCCCCAGCCGCCGCCCGTGGGGGGCCGGGGGGGGCGCGGGGTCCCGGAAGCGCCAGCGCTACGTGGAGAAGGACGGGAAGTGCAACGTGCAGCACGGCAACGTGCGCGAGACCTACCGCTACCTGACCGACATCTTCACCACCCTGGTGGACCTCAAGTGGCGCTTCAGCCTCCTCATCTTCATCCTGGCCTACGCCCTCACCTGGCTCTTCTTCGGCCTCATCTGGTGGGTGATCGCCTACAGCCGCGGCGACCTGGAGCACCTGGGCGACCACACCTGGACGCCGTGCGTCAACAACCTCAACGGCTTCGTGTCGGCCTTCCTCTTCTCCATCGAGACCGAGACCACCATCGGCTACGGCCACCGCGTCATCACGGACACGTGCCCCGAGGGCATCGTGCTGCTGCTGCTGCAGGCCATCCTGGGCTCCATGGTCAACGCCTTCATGGTGGGCTGCATGTTCGTCAAGATCTCGCAGCCCAACAAGCGCGCCGAGACCCTGGTGTTCTCCTCGCACGCCGTGGTCTCGCTGCGCGACGACCGCCTCTGCCTGATGTTCCGCGTGGGCGACCTGCGCGACTCGCACATCGTGGAGGCCTCCATCCGCGCCAAGCTCATCCAGTCCAAGCAGACGCAGGAGGGAGAGTTCATCCCGCTGGACCAGACCGACCTGAGCGTGGGCTTCGAGACGGGCGACGACCGCCTCTTCCTGGTGTCGCCGCTCATCATCAGCCACGAGATCGACGAGCGCAGCCCCTTCTGGGACGTGTCGCGCGGGCAGCTGGAGAGGGACGACTTCGAGATCGTCGTCATCCTGGAGGGCATGGTGGAGGCCACAGGTGAGCGGGGCGGGGACGCGCCCGTGGGGACGTCACCTCCGCGGGACGCGTCGTCGTCGTGGGGACGCGTCGTCTTCTTGGGACACGTCATCTCCGTGGGACATCTCATGTCCATGGGATACGTCATGTCCATGGGACAGATCATCTGCATGGGACACATCCGTGGGGACACGTCATGTCCATGGGACACGTCTGTTGGGACACATCTGTTGGGACACCTCCATGAGGACACGTCATGTCCATGAGACACATCTGTGGAGACACCTCCATGAGGACACGTCATCTCTATGGGACACATCATGTCCATGAGGACACGTCATCTCCATGAGGACACATCTGTTGGGACACCTCCATGAGGACACATCATGTCCATGGGACACGTCATCTCCATGAGGACACATCATCTCCATGAGGACACATCCATGGGGACACCTCCATGAGGACACGTCATCTCCATGAGACTCATCTGTTGGGACACCTCCATGAGGACACGTCATCTCCATGAGGACACATCTGTGGAGACACCTCCATGATGACACGTCATCTTCCTGGGGACATCCCATCTTCATGGGGACATCATCTTCTTGGGACCCATCACCTCCATTGGGACACATTGTCTCCTTGGGGACACATCCATGCGGACACATCCCGTCCATGGGGACACTTTATCCCACTGGGGACATCTCATCTCCATGGGGACATCTCCTGTCCATGCGGACACCTCATCTCTGTGGAGACACCTCATCTCTGTGGGGACACCTCATCTCCATTGGGGACATCTTCTCTACATGAGGACATCTCCATGAGGACAGCTCATCTTCCTGGGGACATCTCACCTCCGTGGGGACATCATGGGACACCTCATCCCCTTGGGGACACCAGGATGGGGACAGATAACATCCATGGGGACGCTTCATCTCCTTGGGTTCACTTCATCTCCATGGGGACATCTCACCTCCACATGGGGGACATCTCCATGGGGACACTTCCATGGGGACATCCCATCTCCATGGGGACACCTCCTTGGGGACACATCATCTTCTTGGGGACATCCCATCTCCATGGGGACACCTCCTTGGGGGTCCGTCATCTCCGTGGGGACACCTGACCTCTGTGAGGACACCTGTGTGGGGACACCTCACCTCCACAGGGACATTTCTGCTGGGGGCTTCACAGCCCCCTCTACCAGATTTGGGGTCCTCCCATGCCCTGGGTGTGTCACAGACCCCCAGGAGGGTTTGGGGTGCTCTGTGCCCTGGGGGGCTTCAGGTATTGGGGTGCCCCAAGCCCTGGGGGTTTTGCAGACCCCTCCTACCAGGTTTGGGGTGTCCTGTGCCTTGGATTCTTCAAGTCTTGGGGTCCCCCCTCCTCTGGGTGACTCAGGTGTTGGGGCTCCCCATTCCCTGAATGACTCAGGTGTTGGGGTACCCCATTGCCTGGATGATTCAGGTGTTGGGGTGCCCCAAGCCCTGGGGGTTTCACAGACCCCCTTTTACAGATTTGGGGTGCCCAGCGCCCTGGATTCTTCAGGTGCCCCATGCCCTGAGTGATCTGGGTATTGGGGTGCCCCATGCCCGGGGTGTTTCACTTAGTGGGGTGTCTCATGTCCTGGGAGCTTCAGGGATTGGGGTCCCCATGCCCTGAGTGACTCAGGTATTGGGGTCCCCCTGCCCTGAGCGGTTCAGATATCAGGGTCCCCCATGCCCTGAGTGACTCAGGTGTAAGGGTCCCCCTGCCCTGAGCGGTTCAGATAGCGGGGTCCCCCCTGCCCCCCGTGCCCAGGGATGACGTGCCAGGCGTGCAGCTCCTACCTGGCAGACGAGGTGCTCTGGGGTCAGGAGCTTTCAGATATCAGGGTTCCCCATGCCCTGAGTGACTCGGGTGTAAGGGTCCCCCTGCCCTGAGCGGTTCAGATATCAGGGTCCCCCTCACCCCCCGTACCCCCCCAGGGATGACGTGCCAGGCTCACAGCTCCTACCTGGCGGACGAGGTGCTCTGGGGTCAGGAGCTTTCAGGTATCGGGGTCCCCCATGCCCTGAGTGACTCAGGTATTGGGGTCCCCCATGCCCTGAGCGGTTCAGATATCAGGGTCCCCCTGCCCTGAGCAGTTCAGGTATCGGGGTCCCCATGCCCTGAGTGACTCAGGTATCGGGGTCCCCCTGCCCTGAACGGTTCAGATATCAGGGTTCCCCTGCCCTGAGCAGTTCAGATATCGGGGTTCCCCATGCCCTGAGTGACTCAGGTATCGGGGTCCCCCCTGCCCCCTGTGCCCAGGGATGACGTGCCAGGCTCGCAGCTCCTACCTGGCGGACGAGGTGCTCTGGGGTCAGGAGCTTTCAGGTATCGGGGTCCCCCTGCCCTGAGCGGTTCAGATATCGGGGTCCCCCATGCCCTGAGTGACTCAGGTGTAAGGGTCCCCCTGCCCTGAGCAGTTCAGGTATCGGGGTCCCTATGCCCTGAACGGTTCAGATATCAGGGTTCCCCCTGCCCTGAGCAGTTCAGGTATCGGGGTCCCCCCTGCCCCCCGTGCCCAGGGATGACGTGCCAGGCGCGCAGCTCCTACCTGGCGGACGAGGTGCTCTGGGGTCAGGAGCTTTCAGGTATCGGGGGTCCCCATGCCCTGAGCAGTTCAGGTATCGGGGTCCCCCCTGCCCCCCGTGCCCAGGGATGACGTGCCAGGCGCGCAGCTCCTACCTGGCGGACGAGGTGCTCTGGGGTCACCGCTTCACGCCGCTGCTCAGCCTGGAGGAGGGTTTCTACGAGGTGGACTACGGGGGCTTCCACCACACGGTGCCCGTGCCCACCCCGGCCTGCAGCGCCCGCCAGCTGGCCGCCGCCGCCGCCCGCCGCGATGCCCACCTGTACTGGTCCATCCCCAGCCGCCTGGATGAGGCGGCGGCGGCGGGGGGCGAGGGGGACCCCGAAATGTCCCCCCGGGAGAGCAACGGGACCTTGGCCGGCCCCGAGTCGCGGTGATGCCGCCGGCGTCTGGGGGTGCGCAATTAAAATCCCCCCTTGTCACGCTGGCGGCGGTGGGTTCGGGGTGGCCCTGGGTTTGCGGGGTGTCGCCGGGGTTGTGGAGGCGGAGGGGACCCCAAAATCTCTCGGGAGAGCAGCAGGACCTTGGCCAGCCCCGAGTCGTGGTGACGCCACCAAAATCTGGGTCTGTGTAATAAAAATCCCCCTTATGACGGTGGTGGTGGTGGGTTTGGGGCGTCCCTGGGTTTGTGGGGTGTCCCTGAGCTTGTGGGGGCAAAAGGGACCCCAAAACCTTTCAGGAGAGCAATGGCACCTTGGCCAGCCCCGAGTGGCGATGATGCCACCAAAATCTGGGTTATGTAATAAAAATTTCCCCGGTTATGATGGTGGTGGTGGGTTTGGGGTGTCCTTGGGTTTAGGGGTCTCCCTGGGTTCGTCCCTGGATGTCCCCCGGGCAAAGGGGACCCCAAAATCCCTCAGGAGAGCGATGGCACCTTGGCCAGCCCCGAATCGGGGTGATGCCACCAAAATCTGGGGGTGTGTAATTAAAATCTCCCCCCGTTATGATGGTGGTGGTGGGTTTGGGGTGTCCCTGGGTTTGTGGGGTGAAGGGGTCCCCAAAATCACTCAGGAGAGCAGCAGGACCTTGGCCAGCCCCGAGTCGGGGTGATGACCCCAAAACATGAATCAGTGTCATAAATGTCCCCCCAGTTACGGTGGCGGTTTTGGGGTGCGAGTGGTGGATTTGGGGCGTCCCTGGGTTCGCGGGGAGATGGGGACCCCGAAATTCCTGGGGAGAGCAGCAGGACCTCGGGCGGCCCCAGGAGGCCCCAAAAACCTGGGTGTATTGAATAAAGATCCCCCATTGTGATGGTGGCGCTGTTTTTGGGGTGCGGGCGGGGGATTTGGGGTGTCCCTGGGCTTGGGGGCCTCGGGGGCGGGGGTGGAGGGGCAATCCCCCGGGAATTTGGGGTGAAAAAGGGGCGGGCCAGGGCACCCTCACCCCAATTCCTACAGGGGTGACAGGCAGGGGTCGGTGCCACCCCCTCAAGGACACGGGGACCCCCGGGGTGGGTGTGGGGGTCTCCAAGGTCATGGAGACCCCCAGGGCGGGCGAGGGGCCCCGAGACCCCCGCGACAGCACGGGCAGGGGTCCCTGAGGTGGGCGAGGGCACGGAGCTCCCCCTCATTGTCCCACTCCCCCCCAAATGTCCCCACGGGACCCCCCAGCTTCGGGATGGGGGCGGTGCTGGGGATGCGGGACCGAGCGGGGCCGAAAGGAACCGAGCGGGGCCGAAAGGAACCGAGCGGGGCCGAAAGGAGCCGAGCGGAGCGGATTGAAGCCGAGCGGAGCCGAGCCGCGGAAGCGCGGGGCCGAACGGATCCGAAAGAAGCCGAACGAATCCGGGCGGAGCCGACTGAGGCCGAGAAGAACCGAACGGAGGCCCGAACGCCACCAAGGCCACGCCCACCCCTGGCCCCGCCCCCTCCCCGTCGCGCGTGGGGGTTGGAGGGGGCAGCGGCTGCGACCCCCACCCCAAAACCAGCGACACTTGGGGACACGCGGCCCCCCCGAGCCCCCCGAGCCGCCACGCGTGTTCTGTGCGTGGCACACGCGTGTGCTGGGTGTGACACGCGTGTGCTGGGTGTGACACGCGTGTGCTGGGTGTGACACGCGTGTCCGGGATGTGACACACGCGTGTTGCCCCCCCCCGTGTCCCCGTGTCCCCCCGACCGTCGCATTCCTGCCGCCCACGGGCAGCAGCTGCGCGGGGCGGGGGGCGGCGGGGCACGGGCTGGGGGGGACTGGGGGGGCGAACTGGGCGGGTTGGGAGACTGGGAGGACTGGGAATAGTGGGGGGACTGGGGGGCTGTGAGGGGGCTGTGGGGAGTGGGAGAGTGGAGAGGCTGGGAACTGGATGGACTGGGGGAGTGGGAGGGACTGGAAGGAACGGGGGGGAACTGGGATGGACTGGGATGGACTGGGATGGACTGGGAAAGGATGGCTTGGAGGACTGGGAGGAGCTGGGGGGATTTGAGGGGGGTCTGAGGAGTGGGGGGACTGGGAGGGGAACTGGGAGGGGCTGGGGGAGGGCTGTGGGACGGGGGGGGCTGGGGGGGGGCGTGGGGCGGTCCCCGGGTCCCCCGTGGGGACAATCCCGGCACGTGGCCCCGGTCCCGCGTCATCGGTGTTTGTTCAGCTTGGGGGGCAGCGGGGGGGGACAGCGGGGGACGGGGGGACAGAGGGGGGACAGAGAGGGGACAGAGGGGGGACAGGGAGGGGACAACAGCGATGGGGGGACAGCGGGGGGACAACGGGGGGACAACGGAGGGACGGGGGGACAGCGGGGGGATAGAGGGGGGACAGAGGGGGGACAGGGAGGGGACAACAGCGATGGGGGGACAGCGGGGGGACAATGGGGGGACAGCGGGGGACGGGGGACAGAGGGGGGACAGCGGGGGACGGGGGGACAGAGGGGGGACAGAGAGGGGACAACAGCGACGGGGGGACAGCGGGGAGACAACGGAGGGGACGAGAGGGGACAAAGCGGGGCCGGTGTGGGGACAAGGGGTGGCAGGACCAGGGCAACTGGGACAGACTGGAGGCACTGGGAAGGAGTGGAAGCACTGGGATAGACTGGGAGAACTGGGAGGACTGGAAGAACGATGGAATTGGGGAGGCTGGGCACTGGAAGGACTGGGAGAGGTTGAAGGGACTGGGATGGACTGGAGGGACTGGGATGGACTGGGAGAGGTTGAAGGGACTGGGATGGACTGGAGGGACTGGGATGGACTGGGAGAGGTTGAAGGGACTGGGATGGACTGGAGGGACTGGGATGAACCCGGGGGACTGGGATGGACTGGGATGGACTGGGGGGACTGGGATGGACTGGGATGGACTGGAGGGACTGGGATGAACCCCGGGGACTGGGATGGACTGGAGGGACTGGGATGGACTGGGGACACTGGGAAGAATAGCACAGGGGGAACTGGGGCAGACTGGGAGCACTGGGAAGTGCTGGGCTAGGCTGGCACAGACAGGGAGGTGCTGGGGCAATGGGCACACTGGGCAGTACTGGGACAAACTGGGAGGCCACTAGGGCAGACTGGGAGGTACTGGGGGTGCAGGTCCAGCCTGGGGGGACCGGTCTGGACTGGGGGGACTGGTCCGGACTGGGGGGGACTGATCTGCGCCGAGGGTGGAGGCGCGGACGGGGATCCCGCGGTCCGTACTGGGACGATACTGGTCTGCACTGGAGGGCGCGGCCGGCGCTGCGCTGCGGGAGCCGATAACCGGTGTCGCTGCGGGAGCCGATAACCGGTGTCGCTGGTGTCACTGGTGTGTCGCTGGTGTCACTGGTGTCACTGGTGTCGCTGGTGTCGCCGGTGTCGCTGGTGTCACTGGTGTGTCATTTGTGTCACTGGTGTCACTGGTGTCACTGGTGTCGCCGGTGTCGCTGGTGTGTCACTGGTGTGTCGCCGGTGTCGCCGGTGTCGCCGGTGTGGGGGTGCGGGGCCCCAGCCTGCGCCCCCCCACCCCGCTCTTGAGCTGCCCTTGGCGGTTGCCATGGAGACAAAGCCGGGACGGGAGGGGGGCACTGGGAGGGACGGGGAGGGGGGACGGGAACAGCCGGATTTGGGAACAGCGGGAGAGCGGGGACAGACGGACACTGGGGACAGACAGACACTGGGGACAGAGTGACACTGGGGACAAACGGACACTGGGGACAAACGGACACTGGGGACAAACGGACACTGGGGACAGAGTGACACTGGGGACAGACGGACACTGGGGACAAACGGACACTGGGGACAAAGTGACACTGGGGACAGAGTGACACTGGGGACAGAGTGACACTGGGGACAAACGGACACTGGGGACAAACGGACACTGGGGACAGAGTGACACTGGGGACAAAGTGACACTGGGGACAGACGGACACTGGGGACAACCCGAGTTTGGGGACAGCCGGAGGTTGGGGACAGCCGTGTCCCCTGGAACAGCCTCCATGGGCACAACCAGATCCCGGGAACAGCGGGATCCAGGGAACAGTCAGACACCGGGAATAAACCTGATCCTGGCAACAACCGGCGTGGGCACAACTGATCCTGGGCACAGCTGGATCCCGGGCACAGCTGGATCCCGGGAACAGCTGGATCCCGGGAACAGTCGGTCCCTGGGAACAGCTGGATCCCAGGAACAGTCGGTCCCTGGGAACAGCTGGATCCCGGGAACAGCTGGATCCCGGGAACAGTCGGTCCCTGGGAACAGCCAGATTTCGGGAACATTTTCCGGATTTCTGGGAACAGTCGGACCGTGGGAAGAGCTGGATCCCTGGGAACAGCCAGACCCTGGGAACAGCCAGATTTCGGGAACGCTTTTGGGATTTCTGGGCACAGCTGGATCCCTGGGCACAGCTGGATCCCTGGGAACAGTCGGTCCCTAGGCACAGCCAAATTTCGGGCACGTTTGGATCCCTGGGAACAGTCAGACCCTGGGAACAGCCAGATCTTGGGAAAGTTTCGGGATTTCTGGGCACAGCTGGATCCCTGGGCACAGTCTGTCCCGGGCACGGCCGCGTCCCCAGGTGCAGCCGCTCCCGGGGCACCGCGGATCCCCTGGGATCGGCCGATCCCTGGGAACCCTCGATGCCGGGCACGGCCCCCCCCTGCCCCCCCAAACCCTCGCTCCGCCATTCCCGGGCTAATTTTAGCCCCCGGCCGCATTCCCGGGCACTTCCCGGTGCCAGGCGGGCTCAGAGCGGGAGCGCTGGGGACACTGCAGTGCGGGGATCCCCCCCACCCCAAAAATAAATAACACCCCCCCCTCAAACCGCCCCCCCGGGGGGGTCAGGGAGGGTGCAAATCCTCCGCGCAGCCCCCCCCAAAAATCATCCGCCCCCCCCCAAGCCGTGGGGGGTCCGGATGCGGGGGTCCCGCAGGGTTTGGGGGGGTCAGGAAGGGTCAGGGCCCCCCCCGCCCGCAGCCCCCGCACACCTGCGTTCCCAGCGCCCCCCCCGCGGGCCGGGGGTGGGTGGGGGGCGGGCTGGGGGCGGGCTGGGGGCGGGGGGGGCCGGCCCGGGCGGGGCTCGCTGGGTTTTTCTCGGCCGCTGTCGCCGCTGCCCCCGGCAAAAAAACAAAAAAAAAAAATTGTCCCGGGCCGGGAAGGGGCGACGGCAGCGCCATGGGCAGAGGGGTGAGTAGGGGCACCCCAAAAACACCCCAGAAACACCCAGACCCACCCCACCCCACCCCACCAGAGCCCCCCTCCCCAGAGAGCCCAGCACGGCGGAAACCCACCCGCGACCGCATCCACGCGCGGAGCGCAGCCGCGGGGGGACCCCAAACCCAGCCAGGGCACCCCAAACCCAACCGGGGAACCCCAAACCCACCCGCGGGGGGACCCCAAACCCAGCCAGGGCACCCCAAACTGAGCCGGGACCACCAAACCCACCCGAGATACTCCAAACCCACCCGGAGGGACCCCAAATCCACCCTGGGCACCCCAAACTCAGCCGGGACAACCCGGGACACCCCAAACCCCCCCGGGGCACCCCAAACCCGCCCGAGACACCCCAAACCCACCCGCGGGGGACCCCAAACCCAACCGGGGAACCCCAAACCCACCAGCGGAGGGACCCCAAACCCACCCGGGGCACCCCAAACCCAGCCGGGGAACCCCAAACCCACCCGCGGGGGGACCCCAAACCCACCCGGGACAACCCGGGACATCCCAAACCCACCCTCGGGGGGACCCCAAACCCACCCGAGACACCCCAAACCCACCCGGGACACCCCAAACCCACCCGGGGCACCCTAAAACCACCCGCCGGGGGACCCCAACCCCACCTGAGATACCCCAAACCCACCCGCCGAGGGACCCCAAACCGGCCCGGGGATCCCCAAAATTATTCAGGGCACCCCAGAATTACGCGGGACACCTTCGCTTCCCCCCCCACCCCAACTCGCGATCCCCCATCCCACGCGTGACCCCCCCCCCCGCGACACCCCGAGACTCAACCGGGCACCCCGCACACACGGGACCCCCCCCCAAAATCCGCCCCCCACCCCAGCCGGACCCCCCCCAGTGTGGGCACCTGCGCAGGCGGTACCGACCCCTCCCCAAATTGTCCCCCCCCCCCCCCAAACTACAAACACTCATGTGCTGCCGATCCCCCTGAGGAGGGGGTTTTTGTTTGAGGGGTTCGGGGGGTCCAACCTGGCCCCCCCGCGCTGTATATCGCGATATCCGTGGGCGGGAACCCCCCCGCGCCCCCCCCGCGTGGCGCGGTGCCCGCGGCTGCCCCGAGCCCCGCTCCCGGAGCCCTGGCAACGCCCGCGGGGGGGCCCCGAGCGGCGCTGGCCCCGCGCCCGCCCCCACCCCGGGGACCCCCCCCCAACCCCACCCCACCCCCGGGCACCCGCCCAAAAGTGGGGGGACCCCGCGGGAAGTGTCCCCCCCCCCCCTCCCCGCCCCCCCGCGGGGTCCCCTTGGCGCTGTCCCCAAAGTTGGGGGGGGGCGGGGGGGGGGGGGACACGCGCGCGCGACACCCGACACCCCCCCCGTCCCCCCCCCAACCCCAAATGCGGGGGGGTCCCTCAGGTGGGTTCCCCCCGAACGCGGAGCCGCAATCGGGGTTCCCCGAGTTGGGGGGTGCGGCAGGGAGCCCCCCGCCTCCTGGGGGGGTTGGGGGGGGTGAGGGTGCCCCCCCCCGTGCCCCCCCCGGTAATTCGAGCCCCCCCCCCTCCCTTCCCAAATCCCGGTGTTGGTTTTGGCTCCCGGAGATTTTCCGTGACATCGGAGTGGCCCCCCCCCTCCCTCACCCCCCACCGGGGACCCCTGGGGACAGGGGGTGACAGTGCCACCCCCCCGAAGAGAGGAGGGGTCCGCAGGGACGTCCTGGGGGGCTCTGCCTCTGCCCGGCTTGTGGGGACCCCCCACATGGGCACGGGGACCCCCCCTGGTGACGGGGACCCCCCCCTGGTGACGGTGACCCCCCCCGGTGACGGGGACCCACCCTGGTGACGGTGACACCCCCTTGGGCACGGGGACCCCCCCCGGTGACGGTGACACCCCCGTGGCCCAGGGAACCCCACCCAGCCACAGCGACCCCCCGGTGACCTTGGGGACACCCCTGCGGTGCTGGCGACCCCCCCGTGATGGTCCTGGGGGGTCCCCCAAGGTCACGGTGACCTCCCCGTGGTCGCGGTGACTCCACCATGGGCATGGTGACCCCCCCCAATGGTCACAGTGACCCCCCCATGATCACAGTGACCCCCGATAGTCACAGTGACCCCCTCACGACCCCCCCACGGCCACAGTGACCCCCTGGTGACCACAGTGACCCCCCCATGACCTCAGTGACCCCCTGGTGACCACAGTGACCCCCCCACTGCCACAATGCCACCTAGGTGACCACAGTGACCCCCTCACGACCCCCCCATGGCCACAGTGACCCCCAGGTGACCACAGTGACCCCCCCATGGCCACAGTGACCCCCCTGGTGACCACAGTGACCCCTTCACGACCCCCCCATGGCCACAGTGACCCCCTCACGACCACACAGTGCCACCTGTCACCACGACTCCCGAGTGACCTCAACGTCACCCCCCCACCCCCCCAGTGACCCCGCGCCCCCCCCGCCGTGCGCCCCCCGCCCACGGCCGCCCGGTGCCCGCCGCCCCCCCCCCGCGCCGACGATGCCGGTGGCCACGGTGACGCCGGTGCTGGCCGTGACCTCCACGCCCATGGTAATGGCCCTGGCCCGGGGCTGGGGGAGCGGGGCTGGCACCGGGGGGGGTCCCCTGCCCGCCGCGGGGGTCCCCGTGCCCACCCCGGGCTGTCCCCGCAGGCCGGCCGCGAGTACTCGCCCGCGGCCACCACGTCCGAGAACGGCGGCGGGAAGAGGAAGCAGAAGGAGAAGGAGCTGGACGAGCTCAAGAAGGAGGTGAACCTGGTGAGTGGGGGCACGGGGACAGCGGCGGGGGGCATGGGGGGCATTGGGGGGCATTGGGGACATGGGGGGCATGGGGGGCATGGGGGGCACTGGGGACATGGGGGGCATGGGGGGCACTGGGCATGTGGGGGGAATGGGGGCATGGGGGGCATTGGGGGCATGGGGGGGACATGGGGGACATGGGGGACACTGGATGTGTGGGGGGCATTGGGGACATGGGGACATTGGGGACACTGGGCATGTGGGGGGCACAGGGGACATTGGGGACATGGGGGACATGGGGGGCACTGGGGACATGGGGACAAGGGGGACTTGGGTGACATGGGGGACACTGGACGTGTGGGGGGCATGGGGGGCATAGGGGACATGGGGACATTGGGGACATTGGGGACTTGGGGGACATGGATGATGGGTGGCATAGGGGACATTGGGGACGCAGGGGGCATGGGGGGCATAGGGGACATGGGGACATTGGGGACATTGGGGACTTGGGGGACATGGATGATGGGTGGGATTGGGGACACAGGGGACATGGGGGACCTGGGGGACTTAAGGGGCACATTGGGGACATGGGGGGCACAGGGAGTTTTGGGGGTGGCACTGTGGTTGGGAGGGTGGGGATGAGTGGGACATGGGGACACGGGGGACATGGGGACAGTGGGTGACAAGGGTGGCACTGGGGACACGGGGGACATGGGGACAGTGGGTGACACTGGGACGATGGGGACACGGGGGACATGGGGAATGTGGGTGACAAGGGTGACACTGGGGACATGGGGGACATGGGGAATGTGGGTGACACGGCACCATGGGGACAGTGGTTGTGTCACGCCATTCATGGGGACACGGGTGGGACATGGGGGACATGGGGGTGTCACGCTGTCCATGGGGACATGGGTGACATGGGGGACACAGGGGACACGAGTGTCACAGGGGACGTGGGGACAGTGGCCATGTCATTTCATTCATGGGGACATGAAGGACGTGAGTGACATGGGTGACACGGGGGACATGGGTGACACAGGCAGTGCGGAACAGTGACAGTGGCCGTGGGTGACATGGGGACAGCTGAACGCGTCACCCCAGCTGGGGTGACACAGTGACAAGGGTGACACAGTGACGAGGGTGACACGGGACTCCGGGGACAGCTGCCTGTGTCACCCCATCCAGAGCGACGTGGGTGACATGGGGACATGCCACCCTGCTGGGGTGGCCTGGGGTCATGGGGACAGCTGGCCATGCCACCCAGCTGAGGTGACACGGTGACGTGGGTGACGCGGGTGATGCGGGACTCTGGGGACAGCTGGCCATGCCACCCCCTCCAGAGGGACACGGGTGACACGGGGCCGTGGGCACGGTGGCCGCACCACCCTGCCTGGGGGGACACAGGTGACACGGGTGACCTGGGGACAGCCGGCCGTTCCCTCTGGGGACACGCGGGTGACAGGGGGCGGTGGGGACAGCTGGCCCTCCGCCCTGGCTGCGGTGACAGGGGTGGCATTTGTCCCTCAGGATGACCACAAACTGTCCCTGGATGAGCTGGGCAGGAAGTACCAGGTGGACCTGTCCCGGGTGAGATGTCCCCATGTCCCCATGTCCCCGTGTCCCTGTGTCCTCATGTCCCCATGTCCCTGTGTCCCCATGTCATGTACCTGTGTCCCTGTGTCCTCACATCCCTCAGTCCTAATGTCCCTGTGTCCCCGTGTCCCTGTGTCCCCGTGTCCCTGTGTCCTCATGTCCCTGTGTCCCCGTGTCCCCGTGTCCCTGTGTCCTCATGTCCTCATGTCCCTGTGTCCTCACATCCCTCAGTCCTAATGTCCCCGTGTCCCTGTGTCCCTGTGTCCCCATGTCCCCGTGTCCCTGTGTCCTCACATCCCTCAGTCCTAATGTCCCCGTGTCTCTGTGTCCCCATGCCCCCGTGTCCCTGTGTCCTTGTGTCCCTGTGTCCCCATGTCCCCGTGTCCCCGTGTCCCTGCCATGTCCCTCATCACCCCAGGGTGTCCCCGTGTTCTCGGTGTCCCCGATGTCCCCATGTCACCATGTCCCCAGTGTCCCCGTGTCCCTGCCATGTCCCCCGTCACCCCAGGGTGTCCCCGTGTCCCCGGTGTCACCGTGTCCCCATGTCCCCGTGTCCCTGCCATGTCCCCCGTCACCCAGGGTGTCTCCGTGTCCCCGGTGTCACCGTGTCCCCACGCAGGGCCTGACCAACGCGCGGGCGGCTGAGATCCTGGTGCAGGACGGCCCCAACGCGCTGACGCCGCCGCCCACCACGCCCGAGTGGGTGAAGTTCTGCCGGCAGCTCTTCGGGGGCTTCTCCATCCTGCTCTGGATCGGCGCCATCCTCTGCTTCCTGGCCTACGGCATCCAGGCCGCCATGGAGGATGAGCCCGCCAACGACAACGTGAGGGGACACGGGGGACACGGGGGGACACGGGGACGTGGGGGGCATGGGGACATGGGGGGCACGGGGGGCATGGGGGGACACGGGGACATGGGGGACATGGGGGACATAGGGACATGGGGGGCATGGGGAGCACGGGGACATGGGGACACGGGGGGCATGGGGACACGGGGGGCATGGGGGGCATAGGGACATGGGGGACATGGGGGGCATGGGGACACGGGGGGAATGGGGGGCATGGGGGGCATAGGGACATGGGGGGCATGGGGAGCACGGGGACATGGGGGGCATGGGGGGACACGGGGACATGGGGGGCACGGGGGGCATGGGGGGACATGGGGGACACGGGGGGAATAGGGGACTTGGTGACACTGAGGGCACAAGGGGGCATGGGGACACAGGGACACGGGGGAGAACAGGAGACATGGGGACACTAAGGACATGGGGACACTTTGGGGAACAGGGGACATGGAGGACATGGTGACACTGAGGGCACGGGGGACACTGGGGATATAGGGGGCACGGGGACAATAGGGGACACGGGGGGTGCATGGGTGTCATGGGGACGAGGACATCGAGGGGGACATCGTGGGGACACGGGTGTCACAGGGACAGACATCGAGGGGGACAGGGACATCACAGAGGGCACAGGGGGCACTGGGGTGCCATGGGGGGCACAGACAGTGAGGGGGGACAGGGACATCATGGACGGCACAGGTGGCACGGGGACGGGGACACTGTGGGGACGGGGACCTTGAGGGGGACAGGGTATTGTCCCTGTCACCCTGCCCTGGGGGGGGTCCCTGGGGGGTTCCCCGGTGCCCCCCAGGTGCTCAGGTGTCCCCCCCCACCGGTACCAGCTGTACCTGGGCGTGGTGCTGGCCGCCGTTGTCATTGTCACCGGCTGCTTCTCCTACTACCAAGAGGCCAAGAGCTCCAAGATCATGGACTCCTTCAAGAACATGGTGCCCCAGGTGAGGGGGGGTCCCGGGAGGGGTGGGCACCCCCTGAGGGGGTCCAGGGGAGGGGTGGGCACCCCCCGAGGGGGTCCAGGGAGGGGTGGGCACCCTCCGAGGGGGTCCCGGGGAGGGGTGGGCACCCCCTGAGGTGGCCGGTGCCCCCCAGCAAGCGCTGGTGATCCGCGAGGGTGAGAAGATCCAGATCAACGCCGAGAACGTCGTGGTCGGGGACCTGGTGGAGGTGAAGGGTGGGGACAGGGTGCCAGCAGACATGAGGATCATCTCGTCCCACGGCTGCAAGGTGGGCACCGGGGACGCTGGGGACACTGGGGGGGCATTGGGGGCACTGGGGACCTTGGGGGGGCATTGGGGGCACTGGGGACATTGGGGGCACCGGGGACATTGGGGGCACCGGGGACACTGGGGACGTTGGGGACACTGGGTGGGGACACACTGCCCACGGACACCCGGATCACCTCCATGGTGGGCACAAGGGGCACCCCCACTCCCCCCCAAACCCTCCTGCACCCCTGTACCCCAATTCCCCCCATTTCCCAAATCCCACCCATCCCCTGTACCCCAAACCCCACCAAGCACCCCTCCGAACCCCCTTGTACCCCAATTCCCCCCATATCCCCAATCCCACCCGTACCCCGATTTCCCTCGTATCCCTAAACCTGCCCACACTCCCCGTACCCCAATTCCCACTGAACCCCAAACCCACCCATACACCTCAAACCCCACTGAGCCCCCTCTGCACCCCCTGTACCCCAAATCCCACCGAACCCCCAAACCCACCCGTATCCTGATTTCCATTGAACCCCAATCCCACCTGTACCCCTGTACCCCAAACCCCACCAAGCCCCCCTCTGCACCCCCCGTACCCCAATTCCCACCGAACCCCCAAACCCACCCATTCACCCCAAAGTCCACCACACCCCCCTCTGCACCCCCTGTACCCCAAATCCCACCGAACCCCCAAACCCACCCAAACACCCCAAACCCCACCAATCCCCCTCTGCACCCCCTGTACCCCAAGTCCCACCGAACCCCAAACCCACCCCTATCCCGATTTCCATTGAACCCCAATCCCACCTGTACCCCTGTACCCCAAACCCCACCAAGCCCCCTCTGCACCCCCTGTACCCCAAACCCCACTGAACCCCCAAACCCACCCAAACACCCCAAACCCCACCGAGCCCCCTCTGCACCCCCTGTACCCCAAATCCCACTGAACCCCCAAACCCACCCAAACACCCCAAACCCCACCGAGCCCCCTCTGCACCCCCTGTACCCCAATTCTCCCCATATCCCCAATCCCACCCATACACCCCAAACTCCACCACACTCCCCTCTGCACCCCTCGTACCCCAATTCCCACCGAACCCCCAAACCCACCCCTATCCCGATTTCCATTGAACCCCAATCCCACCCGTCCCCCGAACCCCCCGCGCCCCCCCAGGTGGACAACTCCTCCCTGACGGGCGAGTCGGAGCCGCAGACGCGCTCCCCGGAGTTCACGCACGAGAACCCGCTGGAGACGCGCAACATCTGCTTCTTCTCCACCAACTGCGTGGAAGGTGGGCTCCCGCCGCCCCCCGCCCCGGCCCCCCCTGCCCGCCGCGCCCCCCCCGTGTCACCTCGCTCACCTCGGTGGCGCCCCAGGGACGGCGCGGGGCATCGTCATCTCCACGGGGGACCGCACGGTGATGGGGCGCATCGCCTCGCTGGCCTCGGGGCTGGAGGTGGGGCGCACGCCCATCGCCATGGAGATCGAGCACTTCATCCGCCTCATCACCGGCGTCGCCGTCTTCCTCGGCCTCTCCTTCTTCATCCTCTCCCTCATCCTCGGCTACACCTGGCTGGAGGCCGTCATCTTCCTCATCGGCATCATCGTGGCCAACGTGCCCGAGGGGCTGCTGGCCACCGTCACGGTGAGGGGCTGGGGGCGCTGGGAGGGTGCTGGGAGGGCACTGGGGAGGAACTGGGAGCGCTGGGAGGGCACTGGGAGGGCAATAGAGGCATTATTGTGGGGCTACACCATCATCTTCCTCATCGGCATCATTGTGGCCAACGTGCCCGAGGGGCTGCTGGCCACCGCCACGGTGAGAGGCTGGGAGCGCTGGGAGGACGCTGGGAGCACTGGGAGGGCACTGGGAAGGAGCTGGGAGCACTGGGAGGGCACTGGGAAGGAACTGGGAGCGCTGGGATGGCAATATGGGGCATTGGGAGCACTTGTTGGGGGGCTACACCATCATCTTCCTCATGGGCATCATGGTGGCCAATGTGCCCCAGGGGCTGCTGGCCACGGTCATGGTGAGAGGGAGCACTGGGAAGGAACTGGGAGCACCGGGAAGGAACTGGGAGGGCACTGGGAGGGCACTGGGAGGGCAATAGAGGCGTTATTGTGGGGCTACACCATCATCTTCCTCATCGGCATCATCGTGGCCAACGTGCCCGAGGGGCTGCTGGCCACCGCCACGGTGACAGGGAGCACTGGGAAGGAACTGGGAGCACTGGGAGGGCACTGGGAGGGCACTGGGAGGGCACTGGGAGGGCAGTATGGGCCATTGAGGGCACTCTCAGGGGGGCTGCACCATCATCTTCCTCATGGGCATCACTGTGGCCAATGTGCCCAAGGGGCTGCTGGCCACCGCCACGGTGGGAGGGGGCACTGGGAGCACTGAGAGGGCACTGGGAAGGAACTGGGAGCACTGGGAAGGAACTGGGAGCACTGGGAGGGCACTGGGAGGGCACTGCGAAGGCAATAGAGGCATTATTGTGGGGCTACACCATCATCTTCCTCATGGGCATCACCGTGGCCAATGTGCCAGAGGGGCTGCTGGCCACCGCCACGGTGACAGGGGGCACTGGGAAGGAACTGGGAGCACTGGGAAGGAACTGGGAGGGCACTGGGAGGGCGGTATGGGGCATTGAGGGCACTCTTAGGGGGGCTGCACCATCATCTTCCTCATGGACATCACCGTGGCTAATGTGCCCCAGGGGCTGCTGGCCACCGCCATGGTGACAGGGGGCACTGGAGGGGGCACGTGGGGCACTGGGTTCGGCTTTGGGGCGCTGTGGGGGGTCCGCAGACCCCACACTGGGAGTCCCACCCCCCGTGACACCCCGGGGTGCCCCCCAGGTGTGCCTGACGCTGATCACGATGGAGATCCGGGCACTGAGGGCACACTGGGGGGGGTGCTGGCGCCAGTTTTGGGGTCACGGGGGGGTCTCTGCACACCACACCGGGGTTCCCACCCCTCTGTGACACCCCGGGGTGCCCCCCAGGTGTGCCTGACGCTGACGGCCAAGCGCATGGCGCGCAAGAACTGCCTGGTGAAGAACCTGGAGGCCGTGGAGACGCTGGGCTCCACCTCCACCATCTGCTCCGACAAGACCGGGACCCTGACCCAGAACCGCATGACCGTGGCGCACATGTGGTTCGACAACCAGATCCACGAGGCCGACACCACCGAGGACCAGTCGGGTGCGTGGGGGGCGCCCCAAAATCCCCATGGCACCGGCACCCCGGTACCCTGGAACAACAATCCCTCAACACCTCGGTACCCTGGAACCTCAATGCCCCAGGACCCCGGTACCCTGGAACTCCAATGCCCCGGGACCTCGGTACCCTGGAACCTCAATGCCCCAGGACCCCGGTACCCTGGAACCCCAATGCCCCGGGACCTCGGTACCCTGGAACCTCAATGCCCCAGGACCCCGGTACCCTGGAACCCCAATGCCCCGGGACCTCGGTACCCTGGAACCCCAATGCCCCATGACCCTGGTACCCTGGAACCTCAATGCCCCAGAACCCCGGTACCCTGGAACCTCAATGCCCCATGACCCTGGTACCCTGGAACCCCAATGCCCCAGGACCTGGTACCCTGGAACCCCAATGCCCCAGAACCCCGGTACCCTGGAACCCCAATGCCCCATGACCCTGGTACCCTGGAACCCCAATGCCCCAGGACCTGGTACCCTGGAACCCTGATCCCCTGGAACCCAAATCCCCCAACACCCCGGTACCCTGAAACCCCAATGCCCCGGGACCTCGGCACCCTGGAACCCCAATACCCCAACACCCCAATCCCCTGGCGCCCCGAACCTCCTGGAACTCTGGTCCCATGGAACCCCAATGCCCCAGGACCCCGGTACCTCAGTGGGTGTCAATGGTGGCACAGCTGACACTGCTGTGGTCAGTGGGTGACACTGGTGACACTGATGTGGTCAGTGGGTGTCACTGATGTGGTCAGTGGGTGACATTGATGTGGTCAGTGGGTGGCACAGGTGACACTGGGGTGGTCAGTGGGTGACACTGAGGTGGTCAGTGGGTGACACTGGTGACACTGATGTGGTCAGTGGGTGACATTGATGGGGACAGCGGGTGGCACAGGTGACACTGATGTGGTCAGTGTGTGGCACAGGTGACACCGGGGTGGTCAGTGGGTGTCACTGATGTGGTTAGTGGGTGTCACTGATGTGGTCAGTGGGTGGCACAGGTGACACCAGGAGGGTCAGTGGGTGACACTGGTGACACTGATGTGGTCAGGTGGTGGCACAGGTGACACTCGTGCTGTGCCCGCTGTCCCCAGGTGCCACCTTCGACAAGCGCTCTCCCACGTGGGCGGCGCTGGCGCGCATCGCGGGGCTCTGTAACCGCGCCGTGTTCAAGCCGGGCCAGGAGAACGTCTCCATCTCCAAGGTCGGGGGGGTCCCCGAGGCCCCGGGGGAGGGGACACGGCCCCCCCGGCCCCGGTGACACCGCGGTGCCCCCCCGGCCCCAGTGACACCGCGGTGCCCCCCGCAGCGGGACACGGCCGGGGACGCGTCCGAGTCGGCGCTGCTCAAGTGCATCCAGCTGTCGTGCGGCTCCGTCAAGAGGATGCGCGACCGCAACCCCAAAGTCACCGAGATCCCCTTCAACTCCACCAACAAGTACCAGGTACTGGGGGCACTGGGGGCACTGGGGGGACTGGGGGCACTGGGGGGACTGGGATGGACTGGGATGGGGACTGGGGGTACTGGGATGGGGGACTGGGATGGGGACTGGGATTGGGACTGGGGGGACTGGGATGGGCACTGGGGGGACTGGGATGGACTGGGATGGGCACTGGGGGTACTGGGATTGGGCACTGGGGGGACTGGGATGGGGACTGGGATTGGGACTGGGATGGGCACTGGGGGGACTGGGGACACTGGGATGGGGACTGGGGGGACTGGGGGGGACTGGGATGGGCACTGGGGGCACTGGGATTGGGCACTGGGGGGGACTGGGGGCACTGGGATGGGGACTGGGATTGGGCACTGGGGGGACTGGGATGGGGACTGGGGGCACTGGGGGCACTGGGATTGGGCACTGGGGGGACTGGGGGGACTGGGATGGGGACTGGGGGGACTGGGATGGACACTGGGGGGACTGGAGGGACTGGGGGGACTGGGACAGGAAACTGGGATAGGAACTGGGGACACTGGGACAGGGAACTGGAATACTGGGGAAACTGGGGGGACTGGGATGAGGAGCTGGGGGCACTGGGGGGACTGGGATGAGGAGCTGGGGGCACTGGGATGAGGAACTGGGGGAGCTGGGGACGCTGAGGGGACTGGGACGGGGACCCGGCACAGGGCACTGGGGGCACTGAGCCTGGTGTGTGTGACCCTGGGGTGACACCGGGCACCCTGTGGGTGACCCTGGGGTGGCTCTGGGTGACACCAACCGGCCTGTGGGTGACCCTGGGCGGTGTGACCCCGGTGACCCCGGTGTCCCCGCGTCCAGCTGTCCATCCACGAGCGCGAGGATGACCCTCAGGGGCACCTGCTGGTGATGAAGGGCGCGCCCGAGCGCATCCTGGACCGCTGCTCCCGCATCCTCCTGCAGGGCCAGGAGCAGCCGCTGGACCAGGAGATGCGCGAGGCCTTCCAGAACGCCTACCTGGAGCTGGGGGGGCTCGGGGAGAGGGTCCTGGGTACGCCCGGGGGGGTCCTGGGGGGATTTGGGGGGCCCCGGGGTGTTGGAATGGGATCCAGAGGGAATTTTGGGGTTCCCGGGGTGTTGGAATGGGATCCAGAGGGAATTTTGGGGGTCTCTGCGGATGAGGAGGAGAAGGAGTCGTTCAGAGCACCTACCTGGAGCTGGGGGTGCTCGGGGAGAGGGTCCTGGGGGGTCCTGGGGGGGTCCTGGGGGGATTTGGGGGACAGGGGAGGGGATCCTGGGGGGATCTGGGGGTCCCCGGGAGGATCTGGGGGAGCTACACTGGGATGAGGAGATGAAAGAAACGTTCAGAGCCCCCAGCTGGAGCTGGGGGGGCTCGGGAAGAGGGTCCTGGGGGGTCCTGGGGGGGGTCCTGGGAGGATTTGGGGTTCCCGGGGTGTTGGAATGGGATCCAGAGGGAATTTTGGGGGTCCCTGTGGATGAGGAGGAGAAGGAGCCGTTCAGAGCACCTACCTGGAGCTGGGAGGGGGCTCGGGTCCTGGATACACCTGGGGGGCCTGGGGGGGTCTCAGAGGGTTGGGGGGGGGTCCTGGGGGGGTCCTGAGGGGATTTGGGGGTCCCCGGGGGGATTTGGGGGAGCAGTATTTGGATTAGGACAAGGAGGAGTTGTTAAGGATCCTTACCTGGAGCTGGGGGGGGCTCGGGGAGAGGATCCTGGGGGGGTCCGGGGGGGGTCCTGGGTACATCTGGGGGGTCCCTGGTGGTCCCCAGGGATGCCCAGCCCCCACAGCCAGTGTCCCCAGGGTTCTGTCACCTGTGCAGAAGTTCGGGGGGGGCCGGTCCTTGGGGGTCTCACTGTCCCCATCCCGGTGTCCCTGGGGGTCTCTGTGGGGTCTCAGTGTCCCCTCGATGTCCCCAGGGTTCTGTCACCTGTACAGAGGTTCTGGGGGGGTCCTTGGGGGTCTCAGTGTCCCCATCCCGGTGTCTCTGTGGGGTCTCACTGTCCCCATCCCGCTGTCCCTGGGGGTCTCAGTGTCCCCATCCCGGTGTCCCCGGTGTCCCCGGGGGTCTCAGTGTCCCCATCCCGGTGTCCCCGGGGGTCTCACTGTCCCCATCCCGGTGTCCCCGGGGGTCTCTGGGGGGTCTCAGTGTCCCCATCCCCGGTGTCCCCGGGGGTCTCAGTGTCCCCATCCCGCTGTCCCCAGGGTTCTGTCACCTCTACCTGCCCCCGGAGCAGTTTCCCCGCGGGTTCCGTTTCGACGCTGACGAGGTGAATTTCCCCACCACCGACCTTTGCTTCGTGGGGCTCATGTCCATGATCGACCCCCCCCGCGCCGCCGTGCCCGACGCCGTCGGAAAGTGCCGGAGCGCCGGCATCAAGGTGGGACCCCAAAACAGCCCCCTGGGACCCCAAAAAACCCGCCCGGGACCCCAAAACAACCCCCTGGGACCCCAAAACAACCCCCCGGGACCCCAAAAAACCCACCCGGGACCCCAAAACAATGCCCCGGGACCCCAAAACAACCCCCCGGGACCCCAAAACAACCCCCTGGGACCCCAAATACCTGCCCGAGACCCCAAAACAACCACCAGGGAGCACAAAACAACACCCTGGGACCCCAACACAACCCCCTGGGACCCCAAAACAATCCCCCGGGACCCCAAAAACCCACCCGGGACCCCAAAACAACCCCCCAGGACCCCAAAAACCAGCCGGGACCCCAAAACAACGCCCCGGGACCCCAAAAAACCCAACCCGAGACCCCAAAAAACCCGCCCGGGACCCCAAAACAACCCGCCCGGGACCCCAAAACAACCACCCGGGACCCCAAAAACCCGCCCGGGACCCCAAAAACCCACCTGGGACCCCAAAACAACCCCCGGGACCGCAAAAACCTGCCCGGAACCGCAAAACAACACCCTGGGACCCCAAAACAACCCCCCGGGACCCCCAGAATCCCTCTGAGCCCACGCAGGACCCCAAAACCCACCTGAGACCCCAAAATACCTCCCTGAGCCTGCCCAGGACCCCAGAAACTACCTGGGACCCCAAAACTTTCCTGGGAGCCCAAACACCCACCTGGGACTCCAGGACACCCCCGTGAGCCTGCCTGGGACCCCAAAACCCCCAAACACCCCCCTGAGCCTGCCTGGGACCCCAAAACCCCCAAACACCCCCCTGAGCCTGCCTGGGACCCACAGAAATCCCCTGAGTCCACCTGGGACCCCCCAAAGATCCCCCCTGAGCCCCCCCCAATGTCCCCTGTCCCCCCCATCCCTGGTGCCACCCCCCATTCCGGGGTGTCCCCAGGTGTCCCCAGGTGCCCCCAGGTGCTGAGGGTGCCCCCGGTGCCCCCCAGGTGATCATGGTCACCGGGGATCACCCCATCACGGCCAAGGCCATCGCCAAAGGCGTCGGGATCATCTCCGAGGGCAACGAGACCGTGGAGGACATCGCGGCGCGGCTCAACATCCCCGTCAGCCAGGTGAACCCCAGGTGAGAGAGACAGGTGAACCCCAGGTGAGAGACACAGGGGAACCCAGGTGAGAGAGACACAGGTGAACCCCAGTGAGACACAGGGGAACCCCAGGGGAACCCCAGGGGAACCCCAGGTGAGACAGGGGAGCCCCAGGTGAGACAGGGGAACCCCAGGTGAGAGAGACACAGGTGAACCCCAGTGAGACACAGGGGAACCCCAGGTGAGACAGGGGAGCCCCAGGTGAGACAGGGGAACCCCAGGTGAGAGAGACACAGGTGAACCCCAGGTGAGAGAGACACAGGGGAACCCCAGGTGAGACAGGAGAACCCCAGGTGAGACACAGGGGAACCCCAGGTGAGACAGGGGAACCCCAGGTGAGACAGGGGAACCCCAGGTGAACCCCAGGTGAGCCAGGAGAGCCTCAGGTGAACCCCAGGTGAGAGACAGGGGAGCCCCAGGTGAGACAGGGGAACCCCAGGTGAGAGAGACAGGGGAACCCCAGGTGAGTCAGGTGAACCCCAGGTGAGCCTCAGGTGAGCCCTGGGTGAGCTCCAGATGAGCCCCAGGTGAGCCAGGTGGGGGAAATTGAGGGGATTTGGGGACTCCAGGGGGGATTTTCCCAGGAATTTTGGGGTGCTGGAGCAGTTTTTGGGGTGCTGACCCCCGTGACCCCCCAGGGAGGCCAAGGCGTGCGTGGTGCATGGATCAGACCTGAAGGACATGAGCTCGGAGCAGCTGGGGAGGGGATCTGGGGTGATCCCGAGGGTGATCCCAGGAATTTTGGGGATCCCTGGGGGGTTTTCCCAGGAATTTTGGGGTGCTGGAGCAGATTTTGGGGTGCTGACCCCCGTGACCCTCCAGGGAGGCCAAGGCGTGCGTGGTGCACGGCTCGGACCTGAAGGACATGAGCTCGGAGCAGCTGGGGAGGGGATTTTGGGGTGATCCTGGGGGTGATCCCAGGAATTTTGGGGATCCCTGGGGGGTTTTCCCGGAATTTTGGGGTGCTGGAGCAGATTTTGGGGTGCTGACCCCCATGACCCCCCAAGGAGGCCAAGGCGTGCGTGGTGCATGGATCAGACCTGAAGGACATGAGCTCAGAGCAGCTGGGGACGGGATTTTGGGGTGTCCCGACGGTGATCCCAGGAATTCTGGGGATCCCTGGGAGGTTTTCCTGGGAATTTTGGGGTGCTGACCCCCGTGACCCCCCAGGGAGGCCAAGGCGTGCGTGGTGCACAGCTTGGACCTGAAGGACATGAGCTCGGAGCAGCTGGGGACGGGATCTGGGGTGATCCTGGGGGTGATCCCAGGAATTTTGGGGATCCCTGGGAGGTTTTCCTGGGAATTTTGGGGTGCTGGAGCAGATTTTGGGGTGCTGACCCCCGTGACCCCCCAGAGAGGCCAAGGCGTGCGTGGTGCATGGATCGGACCTGAAGGACATGAGCTCGGAGCAGCTGGACGAGATCCTGCGCAACCACACCGAGATCGTCTTCGCCCGCACGTCGCCCCAGCAGAAGCTGATCATCGTGGAGGGGTGCCAGAGACAGGTGACACCGCCCCGCCCCTGCCACCGGTGCCACCTGGGTCACCCGGGTCACCCGTCCCCATAGCCCTGTCACCTGTCCTTTGTCACCTGTGCCCTGCCATCCCTGTCCCTTACTGCTCCCACGGTGTCCCCAAACCTGTGGTGTCCCCACAATCCTTGGCTTCACCTTTGTCCTGATGTGACCACACCCTGTGATGTCCCCACCATGTCCCCGATGTCCCCAATATCCCCACCACCCCAAATGTCCCCAATGTCCCCAATACTCCCAAAGTCCTCACTGTCCCGTGTCCCCAGTGTCCACAGCGCACTGAATGTCCCCAATATCCCAAGTGTCCTCAACGTCCCCAATGTCACCAATGCCCCCAACATCACGAGTATCCCCAATGTCCCCAAAGCCCACAGCACCCCCGATATCCCAAATGTCCCCAATGTCCCCAATACTCCCAAATGTCCCCAATGTCCCCAAAGCCCACAGCATCCCTGATATCCCAAATGTCCCCAATGTCCCCAATATCCCAAATGTCCCCAATGTCCCCAAAGCCCACAGCATCCTCGATATCCCAAATGTCCCCAATGCCCCCAATATCCCAAATGTCCCCAATGTCCCCAATACTCCCAAATGTCCCCAATGTTCCCAGTGTCCCCAAATTCCTCAGTGTCCCCAATATCCCCAATCCCCCCGATGTCCCCAAAGCCCACAGTGTCCCCAAATCCCAACGCCCCCCACGTCCCCGACACCCCCAGGGCGCCATCGTGGCGGTGACGGGTGACGGCGTCAACGACTCCCCGGCGCTGAAGAAGGCCGACATCGGCATCGCCATGGGCATCGCCGGCTCCGACGTGTCCAAGCAGGCGGCCGACATGATCCTGCTGGACGACAACTTCGCCTCCATCGTCACCGGCGTGGAGGAAGGTGAGACACACCTGGGGACAGGTGGGACAGGTGTGCACAGGTGTGACACAGGTGTGACAGGTGGGACAGGTGGGACAGGTGTGACAGGTGGGACAGGTGGGACAGGTGAGACAGGTGGGACAGGTGGGACAGGTGTGACAGACATGATCCTGCTGGACGACAACTTCGCCTCCATCGTCACCGGCGTGGAGGAAGGTGAGACACACCTGGGGACAGGTGGGACAGGTGTGCACAGGTGTGACAGGTGTGACAGGTGTGACGGGTGTGACGGGTGTGACGGGTGTGACAGGTGTGACAGGTGTGACAGGCGTGCCAGGCATGCCAGGTGTGCCAGGTGTGCCAGGTGTGACAGGCGAGACAGGCGTGCCAGGCATGACGGGCGTGACAGGCGTGACAGGCGTGACAGGTGAGCACAGGTGTGCGCAGGTGTGGCCGACATGATCCTGCTGGACGACAACTTCGCCTCCATCGTCACCGGCGTGGAGGAAGGTGAGACACACCTGGGGACAGGTGGGACAGGTGTGCACAGGTGGGACAGGCGTGACAGACGTGACAGGCGTGACAGGCGTGACAGGTGTGACAGGTGTGACAGGTGTGACAGATGTGACAGGCGTGACAGGCGTGCCAGGCGTGCCAGGTGTGCCAGGCGTGCCAGGTGTGACGGGTGTGACAGACGTTACAGGCGTGACAGGTGTGACAGGTGAGCACAGGTGTGCGCAGGTGTGGCCAACATGATCCTGCTGGACGACAACTTCGCCTCCGGCGTCACCGGCGTCAAGGAAGATCGGGGACAGGCACAGGGGCTTGGGGACGTCGGGGACATGGGGGGTGCTGGGGATATTGGGGGAACTGGGGACATTGGGGACAATGGGGACATTGGGGACAGGGGAGTCAGTGGAGGATTTGGGGACATTGGGGACATTGGGGACATTGGGGACATTGGGGCCATTGGGGACATTGGGGACGTTGGGGACAGTGGGGACAGGGGAGTCAGTGGAGGATTTGGGGACATTGGGGACATTGGGGACATTGGAAGTATTGGGATATTTGGGACAATGGGGACACTGGGGACATTGGGGACAGCATTGGGGACATTGGGGACACTGGGAGCACTGGGAACATTGTAGATATTTGGGACATTTGGGACCTTTGAGGACATTTGGGGACGCCGCTGTCCCCTCGCAGGGCGGCTGATCTTCGACAACCTGAAGAAGTCGATCGCCTACACGCTGACCAGCAACATCCCCGAGATCACCCCGTTCCTGCTCTTCATCATCGCCAACATCCCGCTGCCGCTGGGCACCGTCACCATCCTCTGCATCGACCTGGGCACCGACATGGTGAGGGGAACCCAAACCCATCCCCAATCCGTCCAAATCCATCCCAAATCCATCCAAACCCATCCCAAATCCCAAATCCATCACTGCCCACATCCCGCTGCCGCTGGGCACCGTCACCATCCTCTGCATCGACCTGGGCACCGACATGGTGAGGGGGATCCCAAATCTATCCAAACCCATCCCAAACCCATCCAAATCCATCCAAATCCATCCAAATCCATCCCAAACCCATCCAAATCCATCCAAACCCATCCCAAATCCATCACTGCCCACATCCCGCTGCCGCTGGGCACCGTCACCATCCTCTGCATCGACCTGGGCACCGACATGGTGAGGGGAACCCAAATCTATCCAAACCCATCCCAAACCCATCCCAAATCCATCCAAATCCATCCAAACCCATCCCAAATCCCAAACCCATCACTGCCCACATCCCGCTGCCGCTGGGCACCGTCACCATCCTCTGCATCGACCTGGGCACCGACATGGTGAGGGGAACCCAAATCTATCCAAACCCATCCCAAACCCATCCCAAATCCATCCAAATCCATCCCAAATCCATCCCAAATCCATCCCAAATCCATCCCAAATCCATCCCAAATCCATCCAAATCCATCCCAAATCCATCCCAAATCCATCCCAAATCCATCCAAATCCATCCCAAACCCATCCCAAATCCCCAATCTATCCCAAATCCATCCCAAACCCATCCCAAATCCAACCAGGGACCCCCAGCTCTGCCCCAGAGACCCCAAATCCTGCTGCCCCTGGGCATTGCCACCGTCCTGTGATGTGTGACATTGGGTGACACAGGGGTGACAGCGGGTGACACAGGGTGACACAGGGTGACATGGGTGACGCAGGGTGACACAGGGGTGACACTGGGTGACAGCGGGTGACACAGGGTGATACGGAGTGATACGGGGTGACATGGGTGACACAGGGTGACACTGGGTGACACGGTGACGTGGGATGACATGGGTGACACAGGGGTGACACAGGGTGACACCGGGTGACACAGGGTGACACCGCTGTCCCCCCAGGTCCCCGCCATCTCGCTGGCCTACGAGGCGGCCGAGAGCGACATCATGAAGCGGCAGCCGCGGAACCCCCGCAGCGACAAACTGGTCAACGAGCGGCTGATCAGCATGGCCTACGGCCAGATCGGTCAGTGGTCACTCAGGGGTCACTCAGGGGTCACTGATCAGCATGGCCTACGGCCAGATCGGTCAGTGGTCACTCGGGGTCACTCGGGGGTCACTGATCAGCATGGCCTACGGCCAGATCGGTCAGTGGTCACTCAGGGGTCACTCAGGGGTCACTCTGATCCTGTTCCCATGGCTCCGATCCCAATCCCGCAGGGATGATCCAGGCTCTGGGCGGGTTCTTCACCTACTTTGTGATCCGATCCCAATCCCAATCCTGATCCCACGGCTCCAATCCCGATCCCATGGCTCCGATCCCACAGCTCCGATCCTGATCCCATGGCCCCAATCCCATGGCTCCAATCCCGATCCCATGGCACCAATCCCATGGCTCCGATCCCGATCCCACGGCTCCGATCCCGATCCCATTGCCCCAATCCCACGGCTCCGATCCCGATCCCATGGCTCTGATCCCGATCCCATGGCTCCGATCCCATGGCTCCGATCCTGATCCCATGGCCCCAATCCCATGGCTCTGATCCCCATCCCATGGCTCCGACCCCGATCCCACGGCTCCGACCCCGATCCTATGGCCCCGATCCCACCGCTCCAATCCCGATCCCACGGCTCCGACCCCGATCCCGCAGGGATGATCCAGGCTCTGGGCGGGTTCTTCACCTATTTCGTGATCCTGGCGGAGAACGGCTTCCTGCCGGGGACGCTGCTGGGGATCCGCCTGGCCTGGGACGATCGCTCCAAGAACGACCTGGAGGATTCCTACGGGCAGGAGTGGGTGAGGGACCCTGAAACTGCCCCTGCACAGCCCTTACACAGCCCTTACACAGCCCTTACACACCCGTTACACACCACAGTTACACACCCCTTACACAGCCCTTACACTCTGCTCCAAGAACAACCTGGAGGATTCCTACGGCCAGGAGTGGGTGAGGGACCCTGAAACTGCCCCTGCACAGCCCTTACACAGCCCTTACACACCCCTTACACACCCGTTACACACCACAGTTACACAGCCCTTACACACCCCTTACACTCTGCTCCAGGAACAACCTGGAGGATTCCTACGGACAGGAACCTGCCCCTACACAGCTGTTACGCACCAGTTACACACCCCTTACACACCAGTTACACAGCCCTTACACACCCCTTACACTCTGCTCCAAGAACAACCTGGAGGATTCCTACGGCCAGGAGTGGGTGAGGAACCCTGAAACTGCCCCTGCACACCAGTTACACACCAGTTACACACCACAGTTACACACCCCTTACACAGCCCTTACACTCTGCTCCAAGAATGACCTGGAGGATTCCTACGGGCAGGAGTGGGTGAGGGACCCTGAAACTGCCCTTGCACAGCCCTTACACAGCCCTTACACACCAGTTACATACCAGTTACACACCAGTTACACACCAGTTACACAGCCCTTACACAGCCCTTACACACCAGTTACATACCAGTTACACACCAGTTACACACCCCTTACACACCACAGTTACACAGCCCTTACACTCTGCTCCAGGAACGACCTGGAGGATTCCTACGGACAGGAACCTGCCCCTACACAGCTGTTACGCACCAGTTACACACCCCTTACACACCAGTTACACAGCTGTTACACAGCTCTTACACACCACTGTTACACACCCCTTACACAGCTGTTACACAGCCCTTACACACCACTGTTACACACCCCTTACACAGCCTTTACACAGCCCTTACACACCAGTTACACACCTGTTACACAGCTGTTACACAGCTGTTACACACCAGTTACACAGCCCTTACACACCACTGTTACACACCCCTTACATGGCTGTTACACACCAGTTCCACACCAGTTCCACACCCAGTCCCACCCCATTTCTCCCTATTCCCACCCCTTTTCTGCCCATTCCCACCCCATTTCCACGTTTACTCCCACCCCACTTCCCGCCCCATTTCCCCACATTTACTCCTTGTTTCCTCCCAGTTTCCTCTCTGTTTACTCCGGGTTTCCTCCCCATTTACTCCCGTTTTCTTCCCGGTTTCCTCCCTGTTTTCCCCTCATTTACTCCCATTTTCTCCCCGTTTTCTCCCCGTTTTCTCCCGGTTTTCTCCTGGTTTCTTCCCCATTTTCTGCCGGTTTTCTCCTGGTTTTCTCCCGTTTTCTCCTGGTTTTCTCCCCATTTTCTCCCCATTTTCTCCTGGTTTTCTCCTGGTTTTCTCCTGGTTTACTCCCCATTTTCTCCCGGTTTACTCCCCATTTTCTCCTCATTTTCTCCTGGTTTTCTCCTGGTTTACTCCCCATTTTCTCCCCATTTTCTCCCCATTTTCTCCCCGTTTTCTCCCAGTTTCTTCTCCATTTTCTCCCGGTTTCCTCCCCATTTTCTCCCCGTTCACTCCTGGTTCGCTCCTGATTTCTTCCCCATTTTCTCCCGGTTTTCTCCTGGTTTTCTCCCGGTTTTCCTCCCCGTTTTCTCCTGGTTTTCTCCTGGTTTTCTTCTGGTTTCTCCCGGTTTCCTCCCGCGTTTTCTCCCCGTTTTCTCCTGGTTTTCTCCTGGTTTTCTCTGGGTTTTCTCCCCGGTTTCCTCCCCGTTTTCTCCTGGTTTCCTCCCCATTTTCTCCCAGTTTACCCCATTTTCTCCCCGTTTTCTCCCCGTTCACTCCCGGTTCACTCCCGGTTTCCTCCCGGTTTCCGTCCCTCCCGCAGACGTACGAGCAGCGCAAGGTGGTGGAGTTCACGTGCCACACCGCCTTCTTCGCCAGCATCGTCGTGGTGCAGTGGGCCGACCTCATCATCTGCAAGACGCGCCGCAACTCCGTCTTCCAGCAGGGCATGAAGTGCGGCAAAACACCCCAAAATATCCCAAAATCACCCCAAAATCCCAGCTCAAACCTGCCTCAAAATCACCCCCAAATTCCACCAAAACCGCCCCCAAATCACCCCAAATCCCCAAACCAGCCAAAATTATCTCCAAATCCACTTCAACTCCTTCTTCCAGCAGGGCGTGAAGTGCAACAAAACACCCCCAAAATATCCCAAAATCACCCCGAAATCCCAGCTCAAACCTGCCTCAAAATCACCCCAAAATTCCACCCAAAACCGCCCCCAAATCACCCCAAAATCCCACCCCCAAATCCCAACAAAACCCAGCCAAATTTATCTCCAAATCCACCACAACTCCATCTTCCAGCAGGGCATGAAGTGCGGCAAAACGCCCCCAAAATATCCCATAATCACCCCGAAATCCCGCCCCAAAATCTCCCCAAAATCCCACCCAAAACCACCCCAAATCCCACCCTAAAACTGCCCCAAATCCCACCCAAAACCACCCAAAAATCACCCCAAATCCCACCCCAAATCCCACCCAAAATCCCACCTGAAACCAGCCAAAATTATCTCCAAATCCACCTCAACTCCATCTTCCAGCAGGGCATGAAGTGCGACAAAACACCCCAAAATATCCCAAAATCTCCCCAAAATCCCACCCAAAACCGCCCCAAAATCACCCCAAAATTCCAGCCAAAATCACCCCAAAATCACACCCCAAAACCACCCCAAAAAAACCCAACCCCCCAAATTCTTAATGGAAAATATTTTGATTTTTCAGACCCAAAACCTCCCTAAAAAAAACCCCAAACCCCCAAATTTTGTAGGAACAAGATCCTGATTTTCGGGCCCCAAAACCTCCCTAAAAAAACCAAAAAACCCCAAATTTTGTAGGAACAATATTTTGATTTTCGGGCCCAAAACACGCCAAAAAACCCCAAATCTCCCCAAATTTTGTAGGAACAAGATCCTGATTTTCGAGCCAAAACCTCCCTAAAAAAAACCCAAAAACCCCAAATTTTTAATGGAAAATATTTTGCTTTTCGAGCCCAAAACCTCCCTAAAAAAAACCCAAACCCCCAAATTTTTAAAGGAAAATGTTTAATTTTTCAGACCCAAAACCTCCCTAAAAAACCCAAAACCCCAAATTTTTAGAGGAAAATATTTTGATTTCAGGCCCAAAACCTCCCTAAAAAAAACCCAAAAAATCCAAATATTTTTAGGAACAAGATCCTGATTTTCGGGCCCAAAACCTCCCTAAAAAAAAACCCAAAAAATCCAAATATTTTAGGAACAATATTTTGATTTTCGGGCCCAAAACCTCCCCTAAAAAAAACCCCAAAACCCCAAATTTTGTAGGAACAAGATCCTGATTTTCAAGCCCAAAACCTCCCTAATAAAACCCAAATTTTTAAGGAGCAATATTTTGATTTTCGGGCCCAAAACCTCCCTAAAAAAAACCCCAAATTTTTAAAGGAACAAAACCCAAAAAAATCCAAATATTTTAGGAACAAGATCCTGATTTTCGGGCCTAAAACCTCCCTAAAAAACCCCAAAACCCCAAATTTTTAGAGGAAAATATTTTGATTTTTGGGCCCAAAACCTACCTAAAAAAAAACCCCCAAAACCCCAAATATTTTAAGAACAAGATCCTGATTTTCGGGCCCCAAAACCTCCCTAAAAAAACCAAAAAACCCCAAATTTTGTAGGAACAATATTTTGATTTTCAGGCCCAAAACCTCCCCTAAAAAACCCCCAAACCCCCAAATCTTTTAAGGAACAATATTTTGATTTTCGGCCCCAAAACCTCCCTAAAAAACCCCAAAACCCCAAATATTTTAGGAACAATATTTTGATTTTCGGGCCCAAAACCTCCCTAAAAAAACCCCAAACCCCCAAATTTTGTAGGAACAATATTTTGATTTTTTGGGCCCAAAACTTCCTTAAAAAATCCCCAAAACCCCAAATATTTTGATTTTTCAGACCCAAAACCTCCCTAAAAAACCAAAACCCCCAAATTTTTAAAGGAACAATATTTTGCTTTTCGAGCCCAAAACCTCCCTAAAAAAAACCCAAAAAATCCAAATATTTTAGGAACAAGATCCTGATTTTCGGGCCTAAAACTTCCCTAAAAAAAACCCAAACCCCCAAATTTTTAAAGGAAAATATTTAATTTTTCAGACCCAAAACCTCCCTAAAAAAACCAAAAAACCCAAATTTTTTAAGGAACAATATTTTGATTTTCGGGCCCAAAACCTCCCCTAAAAAAAACCCCCAAAAATCCAAATATTTTAGGAACAAGATCCTGATTTTCGGGCCTAAAACCTCCCTAAAAAACCAAATTTTTAAGGAACAAAATTTTGATTTTCGGGCCCAAAACACACCAAAAAACCCCAAAAAATCCAAATTTTGTAGGAACAAGATCCTGATTTTCGGGCCCAAAACCTCCCCTAAAAAAAACCCCAAAACCCCAAATTTTGTAGGAACAATATTTTGATTTTTCAGACCCAAAACCTCCATAAAAAAACCAAAAATCCCAAATTTTTTAAGGAACAATATTTTGATTTCCGGCCCAAAACCTCCCCTAAAAAAACCCCCAAACCCCCAAATATTTTAGGAACAAGATCCTGATTTTCGGGCCCAAAACCTCCCTTAAAAAACCCCAAAACCCCCAAATTTTAAAGGAACAATATTTTGATTTTCGGGCCCAAAACCTCCCTAAAAAAACCCCAAAACCCCAAATCTTTTAAGGAACAATATTTTGATTTTCGGGCCCAAAACCTCCCTAAAAAACCCAAAAAACCCCAGTTTTTTAAAGGAACAATATTTTGATTTTCGGGCCCAAAACCTCCCTAAAAAAACCCAAACCCCCAAATATTTTAGGAACAATATTTTGATTTTCGGGCCCAAAACCTCCCTAAAAAAAACCCAAAAAATCCAAATTTTTTAGGAACAAGATCCTGATTTTCGGGCTGCTGGAGGAGACGGCGCTGGCGGCGTTCCTGTCCTACTGCCCGGGCATGGGCGTGGCGCTGCGCATGTACCCCCTCAAGTGAGGGACCCCCAAACCCCCCCGGGGCCCCCCCAAATCCCAGCCCCCCGGCTTTGGGGTCCCCGGCTTTACGGGGTTTTTGCCCCCAGGGTCACCTGGTGGTTCTGCGCCTTCCCCTACTCCCTGCTCATCTTCGCCTACGACGAGGTGCGGAAGCTGATCCTGAGGCGCTACCCCGGAGGTGAGAGGGGACCCCGAGAAATGGGGGGAAATAGAAAAAAAATGGGGAGAACTTAACCCCAGAAAATGGGGGGAAATAAAAAAAAATGGGGGGAAATATTAAAAAAAATGAGGGAAACTTAACCCAGAAAATGGGGGGAAATATTTTAAAAATGGGGGGAAACGCCCCAAAAATGGGGGGAAATAAAAAAAAATGGGGAGAACTTAACCCCAAAATGGGGGGAAATATTAAAAAAAATGGGGGGAAATTCCCCCCAAAATGGGGAGAAATGTTTTTAAAAATGGGGGGAAACGCCCCAAAAATGGGGGGAAATAAAAAAAATGGGGAAAACTTAACCCAGAAAATGGGGGGAAATATTTAAAAAATGGGGAGACAACGAGGCCACGACACCCCAAAAATACACCCGCGGGTTTTGGGGGGGACCCGAGGATTTGGGGACCCCCCCTGACGCCCCCTCCCCTTTTTTTGCAGGCTGGGTGGAGAAGGAAACTTATTACTGACCCCCCCCCCCGCACCCTTGGGACCCCCCCGGACCCGCTCCCGCACCCCAAAACTAACCCCGGGGGGGGCGGGGGGGGACGGGACCCCCCTGAACTTGGGGGGCACCCGGACCCCCCCCCCACAGAGCAATAAACCAGTTTAACCCTCCTGGTGTACTGGGATGGACTGGGATGGACTGGGAGGATTGGGGACCCCCCAAATTCCCCCTGGTCCCCTCAGTTCCCCCATCGCCCCCAAATCTGGGGGTCCCTGGAACCCCAATTCCCACACTCGGGGGTCCCTGGGAGCCACCCTCCCCAAATCTGGGGGTCCCGGGCGCCCCAGTTCTCACACACCAGGGTCCCCGACGCCCACCCCTCTGAATTTGGGGGTGCTGGCCACAACTTGACCCTGAGTTTGGGGGTCTGGACACCCCCAAAACCGAGCACGGGGATCCCGGAACCCCAATTCCCACACGCGAGGGTCCTTGGCGCCCACCTCCCCAAATCTGGGGGTCCCTGGAACCCCATAGCTCCAAGGATGGGGGTCCTGGGTACAACTCGGCCCTGAGTTTGGGGGTCTGGACTCCCCCAAAACCCAGCTCGGGGGTCCCGGACACCCCAATTCCCACACTCGGGGGTCCCTGGCACCCACCCCCCTGAATTTGGGGGTCCCTGGCACCCCATGGCCCCGAATGAGGGGGTGCTAAGCACCCATCGCCCCAAATCTGGGGGTCCTGGGCACCCTGAGTTTGGGGGTCTGGACCCCCCAAAACCTAGCTCGGGGGTCCCGGACACCCCAATTCCCACACTCGGGGGTCCCGGGCACCCACCCACCCCTCAGTTTGGGGGTCCCGGGCACCCCAAACCCCCGAATCTGACTTGGAGAGCAGCGCCCGGGGGTCCCCGGCCCCACTGCGGAGCCGCCCCCCGAGACCCCCGAGACCCCCAAATGTCCCCCGGTGTCCCCCAATGTCCCCCCGAGACCCCCGAGACCCCCGGGGGCCCCCAAATGTCCCCCGGTGTCTCCCCGAGACCCCCAATGTCCCCCTCACTATGGAGGCTGGGACACCCAGGGGACACCTGGGGACACCCAAGGGACACTTTGGGGACCCCTGGGGACAGGGGGGCGGGGCTGTCACCCCTCAGGACCCCCCCGAGCCGGGGGGACACGCGGGGGGGGCTGTGGGGGGGGGCGGTGTCGCTGTCCCGGTGTCGCGGGGAGGTGACAGCGGCCGTGTGTCCGTCTGTCCCCGCCGGAAGGGGCCGTGACCGTCCCCGTGTCCCCAGCGCCGCGCCGCCAGCGTCCGCCGGGCCGGGCCGCGTGTCCGTGTGTCCGTCTGTCCCCAGGGACGCGTGTCCGTGTGTCCGTCTGTCACCGGGGTCTGTGTGTCCGTCTGTCCCCGGGGTCTGTGTGTCCGTGTGTCCGTCTGTCCCCGGAGTCTGTGTGTGTCCGTGTGTCCGTCTGTCCCCGGGGTCTGTGTGTGTCCCCAAGGTCTGTCCGTCTGTCCCCAAGGTCTGTCTGTGTGTCTGTCCCCAGGGTGTCTCTGTCCCCTGCCTGTGTCCCGTCCCTGCTCCTCGCTGGGCCCTGTCCCCCTCCTGTCCCTCTGTCCCCGTGTCCGTCTGTCCCTGATCCTGTCCCCGTGTGTCCGTCCCCCTCCCTGTCCGTCTGTCCCCGTCCCTGTCCCCGCGTGTCCCGGTGTCCCCGTGTCCATTCCTGTGTCCGCCCCTCTGTCCCCGTGTCCGTGTGTCCGTGTGTCCATTCCCGTGTCCGTGTGTCTGTCCCCGTGTCCCCGTGCCCCTCTGTCCCCGTGTCCGTGTGTCCGTGTGTCAGTGTGTCCGTGTGTCCGTGTGTCCCTCTGTCCCCGTGTCCCCGAGTCCCTCTGTCCCCGTGTCCGTGTGTCTGTCCCGGTGTCCCGGTGTCCCCATGTCCCCGCCGTGTCCCCGCCGCTGTCTCGTGGCTCTCCTGGCCCTGTGCTCGGGGGTCTCGGGGGGTTCCTGGGGGGCGGCGCCGGGAGCTGGAGGAGCTGGAGGTGGGCACGGGTGGCACTGAGGGGACACCGGGGGTGGAACTGAGGGGACACCAGGGGTGGCACTGAGGGGACACGGGGGGTGGCACTGAGGGGACACGAGGGGTGGCACTGAGGGGACACCTGGGGTGGCACTGAGGGGACACGGGGGGTGGCACTGAGGGGACACGAGGGGTGGCATTGAGGGGACACCAGGGGTGGCACTGAGGGGACACGGGGGGTGGCACTGAGGGGACACCGGGGGTGGCACTGAGGGGACACGGGGGGTGGCACTGAGGGGACACCGGGGGTGGCACTGAGGGGACACCAGGGGTGGCACTGAGGGCACACTGGGGGGTGGCACTGAGGGGACACTGGGGGGCACTGGGGAACACCAGAGGGTCCCCCGGGGTGGTGGCAGTGTCCCCAGC
Source organism: Delichon dasypus (assembly GCA_037837765.1). Classification (NCBI taxonomy): domain Eukaryota; kingdom Metazoa; phylum Chordata; class Aves; order Passeriformes; family Hirundinidae; genus Delichon; species Delichon dasypus. The sequence continues at coordinate 27,878 of JBBAXF010000094.1, read as the reverse complement.
CGTGTCCCCCCCAGCTTCGGGGGGACCCCAAACTGGGCCCGGGGACCCCCAAACTGTGCCCGGGGTCTGCGTGGGACCCTCAAAGCAGGCACAGGGACCCCGGGGTTTGTCCCAGGGACCCCCAGCCCGTTCCCAGACCCCCGGTGGTGTCCCCAGGGTGCCCCCGTGCCCCCCTGAGCCCCCCCAGTGTCCCCAGGGTGCCCCCGCGCCCCCCTGAGCCCCCCCAGTGCCCCCAGGGTGTCCCCAAGTCTCTCTGAGCCCCCCCGGTGTCCCCAGGGTGTCCCCGCGCCCCCCTGAGCCCCCCCCAGTGTCCCCATGGTGTCCCCGAGCCCCCCTGAGCCCCCCCGGTGGTGTCCCCAGGGCAGCCGTGGGGCTCGGCGGTGACGGAACCTCGCGGGGAGCCGGAGCCGCTGACTGATGTGAGACCCCCACCCACCCCCCTGACCCTCGGGGAGACCCTCCCGGAACCCCCAGACCCCGGGGACACCCCCGGAGACCCCCCTGACCCCCAGAGACCCCCTGACCCCCCCCCATGCTCCTGAGCCCCCCAGAGACCCCCTGACCCACAGGGAACCCCCCAGAGTCCCCCCCGACCCTCCTGACCCTGGGGACTCCCCCAGGTGCTGGGGACCCCAGGGGACACCCCCTGACCCCCTCTGACCCCGGGGAACCCCCCCGAGCCCCCCCAAAACGCCCCTGACCCCAGTGCCACCCCCTGACCCCAAGGGACACCCCCTGAGCACCTCCTGACCCCCCTGACACTGGGGACCCCCCCGAGCCCCCCAAAATTCCCTCTGATCCTGCTGTCACCTCTGACCCCCCTGACCCCGGTGCCACCCCCTGACCCCGGTGCCACCCCCGGTGTCACCCCAGGCCAGCGGCGCCCCCCTGCGGGCGATGGCAGCGGGGCAGGGCCTCGGGGCCGTCGGGGACATCGAGGAGGAGCCCGAAGACACCGGGTACTTCGAGGGACGGGACTCGGAGCGTGCGTGGGGCACCCCTGTGCCACCTGAGTGTCACCTGTGTGCCACCTGAGTGTGTCACCTGTGTGTCACCCCTGTGCCACCTGAGTGTGTCACCTGTGTGCCACCTGTGTGTGTCACCTGTGTGTCACCCCTGTGCCACCTGAGTGTGTCACCTGTGCCACCTGAGTGTGCCACCTGAGTGTCACCTGTGTGCCACCTGTGCCACCTGTGTCACCTGTGTGTCACCTGTGTGCCACCTGTACCACCTGTGCCACCTGAGTGTCACCTGTGTGTGTCACCTGTGCCACCTGAGTGTGTCACCTGTGTGTCACCTGTGTGTCGCCTGTGTGTCACCTGTGTGCCACCTGTGTGTCACCTGTGTGTCACCCCTGTGCCACCGGTGCCACCTGAGTGTGTCACCTGTGTGTGTCACCTGTGTGTCACCACCTGTGCCACCTCCTGTGGCTATAGGTGATGGTTGCTATGGGAGATGGTTGCCATGGGGAGATGGTTGCTATAGGAGATGGTTGCTATGGGAGATGGTTGCTATGGGAGATGGTTGCTATGGGAGATGGTTGCTATGGGGAGATGGTTGCTATGGGAGATGGTTGCTATGGGGAGATGGTTGCTATGGGAGATGGTTGCTATGGGAGATGGTTGCCATGGGGAGATGGTTGCTATGGGAGATGGTTGCTATGGGGAGATGGTTGCTATGGGAGATGGTTGCTATGGGGAGATGGTTGCTATGGGAGATGGTTGCTATGGGAGATGGTTGCCATGGGGAGATGGTTGCTATGGGAGATGGTTGCTATGGGGAGATGGTTGCCATGGGGAGATGGTTGCTATGGGAGATGGTTGCTATGGGAGATGGTTGCTATGGGAGATGGTTGCTATGGGAGATGGTTGCTATGGGAGATGGTTGCTATGGGGAGATGGTTGCTATGGGAGATGGTTGCTATGGGGAGATGGTTGCTATGGGAGATGGTTGCTATGGGAGATGGTTGCCATGGGGAGATGGTTGCTATGGGAGATGGTTGCTATGGGGAGATGGTTGCCATGGGGAGATGGTTGCTATGGGAGATGGTTGCTATGGGAGATGGTTGCTATGGGAGATGGTTGCTATGGGAGATGGTTGCTATAGGAGATGGTTGCCATGGGAGATGGTTGCTATGGGGAGATGGTTGCTATGGGGAGATGGTTGCCATGGGGAGATGGTTGCTATGGGAGATGGTTGCTATGGGGAGATGGTTGCCATGGGAGATGGTTGCTATGGGAGATGGTTGCTATGGGAGATGGTTGCTATGGGAGATGGTTGCTATGGGAGATGGTTGCTATAGGAGATGGTTGCTATAGGAGATGGTTGCCATGGGGAGATGGTTGCTATGGGGAGATGGTTGCCATGGGGATTCAGTTGCTATGGGGAGATGGTTGCTATGGGAGATGGTTGCTATGGGGAGATGGTTGCCATGGGGAGATGGTTGCTATGGGCGATGCCATGGGGACTCGGTCGCCATGGGGACTCAGTTGCCATGGGGATGTTGTTGCCATGGAGATACAGTTGCCATGGGCAATGGTTGCCAAGGGGATTCAGTTGCCGTGGGCACTGGTTGCCATGGGCAGCGGTTGCCAAGGGGATTTGGTTGCCATGGGGACTCGGTTGCCATGGGGATTTGGTTGCCAAGGGGATTTCATTGCCATGGGCACTGGTTGCCATGGGCACTGGTTGCCATGGGCAGCGGTTGCCAAGGGGATTTCATTGCCATGGGCACTGGTTGCCATGGGCACTGGTTGCCATGGGCAGTGGTTGCCATGGGGACTCGGTTGCCATGGTGACAGTGGATTCTCGCCCTCACCCCATCTCCCCTCACCCCTTTTCCCGCGGGTACCCCGCTGCTTTGGGGGGTTTCTCTGCCCTGGGGGGGTTCGGGGGTCCCGTGGGGGGGTGTGGGGGGGGGTCGCGGCCGAGCCCCCCCGTGCGGGGCAGGGTGAGAGCCCCGGGTGCTGCTGGGAGATTCCCGCAGCTTTAATCCCCCCCGGATCATCCCCCCCCTCCCTGCCGCGGCCTCAATCCCGAGGGACATCGGGGACCCCCCCGCGACCCCCCGAGCCGGGACACGGTGGGGGGGCTCACCCCCATCACCCCCTCCCCACTCCCAGCCCCTCTGCCCCCTAAAAAAGATGCCCCCCCCTCAATTCGAGCCCCCCAACAACCCCCGGGGGGTGGGGAGAAAGCGGCTCCTGGGGGGGGGGGGGAGGAAGAGGGGGGGTGAAATTTGGGGGTGCCCCTCACCCCCCCCCCCAACCCCCCCAGGGCCGCTCTGCGGAAACTCAAAGCTCAGAGCGCATCCCAGAGCTGGGTGAGTGCGGGGGGGTCCCGCCATCCCCCCCCCAGGCCCCCGGTGACCCCCAAAACTCGGGGACACTCGGGGACATTTGGGGACACCCCACGTCACCGTGACCCCCCCCCGTGCCCCCCCAGGAGGACACCTGGGACCGGACCCACATCGTGGCCTTCGCCGACGGGGATGATCCCGGTGAGGGGGGGTCGGGAAGGGAATTGGGGGGTCCCGAGGGGGTCTCAGCCCCCCCCCCCCGACCCCCCCCGACCCCCCCAGACGGGTTCGAGTTCCTGGAGATCCTGAGGGAGGTGGCGCAGGAGAGGAGGGACGATCCCGACTTCCGCATCCTCTGGATCGACCCCGACGATTTCCCGCTGGTACCGGGGGGGGGATGGGGACAACGACACCCCGAGACCCCCCCGGACAGGCTGTGACCCCACATCCGGGGTGTCACCCCTCTGTCCCCTCTGTCCCCATCCGGGGGTGTCACCCCTCTGTCCCCTCTGTCCCCCCCCAGCTCGTCCCCTCCTGGGAGGACACCTTTGACATCGACCTGTCCCGGCCCCAGCTGGGCGTGCTCAACGGCACTGACTACGTGAGTGTCACCCAGTGTCACCCAGTGCCACCCCAGTGTCACCCAGTGTCACCCCAGTGTCACCCAGTGTCACCCAGTGTCACCCATTGTCACCCCAGTGTCACCCAATGTCACCCAGTGTCACCCAGTGTCACCTCAGTGTCACCCCAGTGTCACCCAGTGTCACCCCCTCAGTGTCACCCAGTGTCACCCCAGTGTCACCCAGTGTCACCTCAGTGTCACCCAGTGTCACCCAATGTCACCCCAGTGTCACCCAGTGTCACCCCAATGTCACCCAGTGTCTCCCCCGTGTCACCCCAGTGTCACCTCCGTGCTCAACGGCACTGACCACGTGAGTGTCACCCCCCAAGTGTCACCCCAGTGTCACCCCCATGGTCAATGGCACTGACCACGTCTGTGTCACGCACCCAGTGTCCCCAGGTGTCACCCCAGTGTCACCCCAGTGTCACCCCAGTGCTCAATGGCACTGATCACATGATTGTCCCCCGCCCCGTGTCCCCCCGTGTCCCCCCGTGTCCCAGGCCAGCAGCGTGTGGCTGGACATGGAGGATGAGGAGGATCTGCCGGGGCCCGAGGAGGTGCTGGAGTGGCTGCAGGAGGTGCTGGAGGGGGACACCGGGGACAGCGACGACGATGACGATGATGAGGGTGAAGATGAAGACGAAGATGATGATGACGACGATGATGAGGAGGAAGATGAAGATGAAGATGATGACGATGATGACAATGATGCTGATTGACAACAATGACGATGACGATGATGATGATGGCGATGATGGTGACAATGACTGACGATGACGATGATGATGAAGATGATGATGATGACGATGATGACAATGGCTGACAATGACGATGACGATGAAGATGATGGCGATGATGATGGCGATGATGGTGACAGTGACTGACGATGACGATGACGATGACGATGACGATGATGATGATGACGATGATGACGATGAAGATGATGGCGATGACGATGATGGCAATGATGATGAAGATGATGGCGATGATGGTGACAATGACTGACGATGACGATGATGATGATGGCGATGATGATGACAATGGCTGACAATTACAATGACGATGACGATGAAGATGATGGCGATGACGATGACGATGACGATGACAATGATGGCGATGATGGTGACAATGACCGATGATGACGATGACGATGAAGATGATGACGATGATGATGATGGCGATGATGATGACAATGGCTGACAATGACGATGATGATGATGGCGATGATGACAAAGATGATGACAATGACAATGACCTTGGTGATGATGATGAAAATGATGACAATTATAATTATGATGGTGGTGGTGGTGATGACGATGATGATGATGATGGTGATGACAACAATGGCCAGGCCATAAAATCCCCAAAGGACCAAGGAGTGTCCCCAGGGGAGCGGGGATCCCTGGAGATCAGTGAGATCCCTGTGTGAGATCCCTGAGATCCCTGCTTGGGATCCCCCAGAGAAGATTCCCACGGGAGATCCCTGGGAAGAGTCCCCTGTACAAGAGCTCTGCAGGAGATCCCGGTGTGAGATCCCAGTGTGGGATCCCAGTGAGAGATCCCGGTGTGAGATCCCAGTGCGAGATCCCGGTGTGAGATCCCAGTGCGAGATCCCAGTGAGAGATCCCAGTGCGGGATCCCAGTGAGAGATCCCGGTGTGAGATCCCGGTGTGAGATCCCAGTGAGAGATCCCAGTGCGGGATCCCAGTGAGAGATCCCAGTGAGAGATCCCAGTGCGGGATCCCAGTGAGAGATCCCGGTGTGAGATCCCAGTGAGAGATCCCAGTGAGAGATCCCAGTGCGGGATCCCAGTGAGAGATCCCGGTGTGAGATCCCAGTGAGAGATCCCAGTGAGAGATCCCAGTGCGGGATCCCAGTGCGAGATCCCAGTGCGGGATCCCAGTGCGGGATCCCAGTGAGAGATCCCGGTGTGAGATCCCAGTGAGAGATCCCAGTGAGAGATCCCAGTGCGGGATCCCAGTGCGAGATCCCAGTGAGAGATCCCAGTGCGGGATCCCAGTGAGAGATCCCGGTGTGAGATCCCAGTGTGGGATCCCAGTGAGAGATCCCAGTGCGGGATCCCAGTGCGAGATCCCAGTGAGAGATCCCAGTGTGGGATCCCAGTGCGGGATCCCAGTGAGAGATCCCAGTATGAGATCCCAGTGCGGGATCCCAGTGCGAGATCCCAGTGAGAGATCCCAGTGTGGGATCCCAGTGCGGGATCCCAGTGAGAGATCCCAGTGTGAGATCCCAGTGCGGGATCCCAGTGCGGGATCCTGGTGAGAGATCCCAGTGCGGGATCCCAGTGAGAGATCCCAGTGCGGGATCCCAGTGCGGGATCCCAGTGAGAGATCCCAGTGAGAGATCCCAGTATGAGATCCCAGTATGAGATCCCAGTGCGGGATCCCAGTGAGAGATCCCAGTGTGAGATCCCAGTGAGAGATCCCAGTGCGGGATCCCAGTGCGAGATCCCAGTGAGAGATCCCAGTGTGGGATCCCAGTGCGGGATCCCAGTGTGGGATCCTGGTGAGAGATCCCAGTGCGGGATCCCAGTGAGAGATCCCAGTGCGGGATCCCAGTGAGAGATCCCAGTGTGAGATCCCAGTGAGAGATCCCAGTGAGAGATCCCAGTGCGGGATCCCAGTGAGAGATCCCAGTGTGAGATCCCAGTGAGAGATCCCAGTGAGAGATCCCTGTTCAGGACCCCTGCTCCAGATCCCAGTGTGGGACCCCAGAGCGAGATCCGACTGCCAAACCCCAGTGGGAGTTCCGGTGTGGGATCCCACCGCCAGATCCCAGTGTGGGATCCCCATGTGGGATTCCAGTAGCAGATCCCAGTGCCAGATCCCAATGCAGGGCCCCAGTGTGGGATCCCTGCTCCAGACCCCAGTTTGGGATCCCCGTTCCCGATCCCAGAGCAGGATCCCATTACCAGATCCCAGTCTGGGATCCCCGGTCCCGATCCCAGTTTGGGATCCCCATTCCCGATCCCAGTTTGGGATCCTCGTTCCCCATTCCCAGTTTGGGATCCCCGTTCCCGATCCCAGTTTGGGATCCCTGTTCCCAGTTTGGGATCCTCGTTCCCATTCCCAGTTTGGGATCCCCGGTCCCGATCCCAGTTTGGGATCCCCGTTCCCAGTTTGGGATCCCCGTTCCAATCCCAGTTTGGGATCCCCGTTCCTGATCCCAGTTCGGGATCCCCGATCCCAGTTTGGGACCCCCGATCCCAGTTTGGGATCCCCGTTCCCGATCCCAGTTCGGGACCCCCGATCCCAGTTTGGGACCCCCGTTCCTGTTCCCAGTTTGGGATCCCCATTCCCGTTCCCAGTTTGGGATCCCCGATCCCAGTTTGGGATCCCCGTTCCCGATCCCTCCCGGGGCCCTGTGTGACGATGTCCCCCCGTTGTCCCGCCGTTGTCCCCCGCCGGCCGCGGCGGTGACACGGCGGGGACCGGGGGCAGGGGGGGCAGGGCGGGGCGGCTCCTCCCCGCTGGCCCCGCCCCTCCAGGCCCCGCCCCCGCCGACCCCGCCCCGTTAAGCCCCGCCCATCCCCGCTCCGAACGGCGGCACCGAGAGCCCGAGCGGCGGCACCGGCACCGGCACCGGCAGCGCCCGCGGCCGGTAAGTGCGGGCGGGGGGGGGGGAGCCCCGGCCCCACCGAGAGCCCCCCGGCCCCGGGAGCGGCCCCACGGCCGCAGCGGCACCGGATGGACCCCGCGGCCGCCGCCTCCATCCGCTCCCGGGGCCGCTCCCGGTTCGCTCCAGCGGCTCCGGGCCGCGGCGATGCCGCCCCCCCCGCTCCGTGTGACCCCCCCCGCCCGCCAGAGCATCCCCCCCGCGCCGGCCCTGCCCCCCCGGGCGGGCAGGAAGGGGTTAAACGGTGCCGGTGGTCCCGGGCGGGGTCCCCGGCGCCCCCCGACCTCTCCCGGTGCCCCCCATCCCCCCCGCTCTCACTTCCCCTTTCGCTGCCGGGGGGGCTCGAACCCGTGACACGCTCGGGGACGGGGGGGGGGGACACTCGGTGGCTCCCGGTCCCCACGCGGGACGCGGGACGCGGGACCCGCCATCCCTGTCCCTGTCCCCATCCCGGTCCCCACGCGGGACACGGGGTCCCTCCCCACGGCCCGGACCCCCCCCCGTCCCCCGCGGGTGTCTCCCAGTGCCCCCAGTGCTCCCAGTGCTCCCAGTTCCCCCAGTGCCCCCAGTGCCAGCGGTGCCACCGCATCCCCCGGACGGGGTGACCGAACCCCCCCGCTGGCTGGGGACATCGCGGGGGGGGGACGGGACACATCCACGCGTGGCACGCGGGTGGGGAGGGGGCGCGTGAGGCGGTCACGTGCCGCCAGCCGGGGCCGAACTGGGGCCGAACTGGGGCCGAACTGGTCCCGAACTGGTCCCGAACTGGGCCGCGGGAGGCGCCGCTTCCGCGTCTCCGCTCCGGGACGGGGCGTGGGCCCGGGAGAGGGAGCGGGGGAGGGGAAGGGGGTCCCGGGACCCATCGCCCCCCTCCCCACCCGTGCCCCGTCCCACGGAGCGGCCCCGCGTGGGGAAACTGAGGCACGGTTTGGGGTTGCGAGGGGGGGGGGGGGGTGTTGGGGGGGAAAGGCTCGCGCCCAGCTGCGCCCCAGATGTGCCCCAGATGTGCGAGGTGCGGCCGCGGGGATGCTGCGGCCGCCGGGGCGGGGCGGGACCCCCGCGACACGCGTGGGACCCCCCGGGACACGGAGGGGACCGAGGGGCAGGGCGGTGGCGGTGGCCGTGGGGCAGGGCGGTGGCCGGGGAGGGGCACGCAGGGGCCGGAGAGTGGCCGTGGGGCCGGAGAGTGGGGTCAGCCCCGGTCAGTGGGGCCGGACAGTGGCCGTGGGTCCGGTCAGTGGGGCCGTGGCCGTGGGGCCGTGGGGCCGTGGCCGTGACTCGCATTCCGGGGGGGGCTCGGGGGGGGCCGGAGGCGGCCGCGCCGCTCCCCGGGTCACAAAGGGCCCCTTGTCCCCACGCTGCGTGGGGGGGGCTCGTGGGGGACCCCCCCTCCCCCCACGTCCCGCTCTCCCCACCCACCCCAAAAACACGCGGGGGGGGGAGCGGGGACTGATGGGGGGGGGGCAGCGATGGGATGAGCGCCCCCCAAACCCCCCCCGGGGGGGGGGCACCAAGGCGGGGGGGATCCGTCCCACCCGTGTCCTGCCCCCCCCGAGCCCCCCGAGCCCCCCAGCCCGCCCCACTGCCCCACAGGCCCCGCCCCTCATGAATATTCACGAGGCGCTTTGCATGAGAATCCTGAATGGGGCGGGGGGAGCGGGGGGGGGTCCCACGGGGCTGGGGGGGGGGTCGCGTGTCCTCCCCGCTCCCATCCCGAGGCTTTTCCCGGTGGATTCCGCGCGTGGGGAGGGGGCGGAGGGGCAGTGGGGGGGTCCCGGTGTCCGCCCCCCCCCCCCCCCGGCGGAAGGCCCCGTGTCCGGCCGGGGCTGAGTCATGGGCGCCTTAAAGGGGCCGCGCTCGGACACGCGGGGGAGGGGCTGGGATGGGGGGGGAGGGGAGGGGGATGGGAGGGTTTGGGGGGGGGGGGGTTGTTTGGGCAGGGGGAGGGTGGGCGCGTGGGGGGAGGGGTTGTTATTGGAGAGAGGAGCGTGGGGGGGGGCGTGGGGGGAGCGTCTGTTGCTGGGGGGGAGGGGCTGTGAGGGGGGGGGTCTCACGTGGGGGGGGGGGCGTTGTTTACCGGGCACAGTCACGAGTGGGGGGGGGTGGTCCCGGTGATGGGGGGGGGGGGCGTTGTTTACGGGAGAAGTCACGCGCGTGGCGTGGGGGGAGGGGACAGCTGCCCCCACCCCCATCCCCACCCCCACGCCACGTGTGACCCCCCCGCGTGTCACCCCCACCCCCCCCATCCCCCCCATCCCCCACGGGCGCGGGGGGTTTGGGGGGGGGGGGGGGGATGGGGCGGGCGGGTGATGCCGTTGCCGTGGAAACCGCATCCCTGCGTGGGTGGCGGCGTCGCCATGGCAACGGGGAGCGGCGGGAGAGGGGGGACAGGGGGACAGAGACCCCCCCAAACACGGCCGGGACCCCCCCATGGCACGGGGGGAGTGTGCAAAGGGGGGGTGTGCAAAGGGGGGATATGCAAAGGGGGTGAGGGGTCAGTGAGAATTTGGGGTGAGTGTGCAAAGGGGATGAGTGTGGAAAGGGGGGGTCAGTGAATTTGGGGTGAGTGTGCAAAGGGGATGAGTGTGGAAAGGGGGGGTCAGTGAATTTGGGGTGAGTGTGCAAAGGGGATGAGTGTGGAAAGGAGGTGAGTGGGAATTTGGGGTGAGTGTGCAAAGGGGGGCAGTGTGGAAAGGGGGGGTCAGTGAATTTGGGGTGAGTGTGCAAATGGGATGAGTGTGGAAAGGGGGGGTCAGTGAATTTGGGGTGAGCGTGCAAAGGGGGGTTATTGGGAACAGGTGGTCAGTGCGAATTTGGGGTGCAAGAGGGGGTCAGTTCAAGGGAGCGCCCGTCCATTTGGGGTGAGTGTGCAAAGGGAAGGTGACTGCAATGGGGGGTCAGTGCGAATTTGGGGTGAGTGTGCAAACGGGGGGGGGTCAGACTGTGCGGGGCTGTCTGTGCAAGGGCAGGATGGGTGTGCAAGGGGGGTCCCTGAAAAGCCGTGGGGTCTGTGCAAAGGGGGGGTCACTGAGCTCAGGATGAGCGTGCAAAGGGGGATCAATGTGAATCTGGGGTGAGCGTGCAAAGGGGGGGTCGGGGGGTCCCTGTGAGCCCCCCCCGCACGGAGCAGCCGCCGGTCCCTGCTCGGTCCCTGTCACATCCTGAGTGTCACACACGGCCGGGGCTGGGCTGGCACCGGGGACAGCGGGGACACTGGGACTGGGGACACCGGGACTGGGGACAGCGGGGACACCGGGACTGGGACAGCGGGACTGGGGACAGGGGGGGCACCGGGGCTGGGGACACCGGGATGGGGACAGCGGGGACACCGGGACGGGGACAGCCGGGACACCGGGACTGGGACAGCAGGACTGGGGACAGCGGGACTGGGGACAGCGGGGACACCGGGGCTGGGACAGTTGTGACACTGGGACTGGGACAGCCGGGACACCGGGACTGGGGACAGCGGGGACTGGGGACAGCGGGGACACCGGAACAGGGACCGTTGTCACCCTGGGACCAGCCCGGGGACAGTCAGGACCAGGACTGGGGACAGTTGTGACACTGGAAGTGATCCCAGGGACAATTGTGACACTGACTGAGCCCGGGGACACAGTGACAGCAGGGACTGGGGACACTGGGGACACCGGTGGCTGAGGCTGGGGACAGCTGTGACACCAGGATGAGCCCAGGGCTGCGCTGGCACCGGGGACTGAGACCAGGGACACTTGTGACAGTTGTGACTCGAGCAGCCGAGCTTGGGGACAATCGTGACACACGTGGCCGGGTCCCCTGTCACTCGTGACTCGCGTGGCTCAGCAGGAGCACTCATGTCACACGTGGCTCCGTCCCATGTCACTCATGTCACCCAAGGCCATGTCCCCTGTCCCTCACAGCCCGTGTCCTCCAGCCATGGCCGTGTCCCCTGTCCCTCATGTCCCTGATGTCCCCTCGGTCCCAGCCATGGCCGAGTACCGCAGTCTGCTGGAGGAGCTGGGCCCCATGTCCCCAGTGTCCCCCATGTCCCCAAGGTCCCCAATGTCCCAGCCATGTCCCCAATGTCCCCAGTGTCCCCCAGGTCCCCCATGTCCCCTCTGTCCCAGCCATGCCCCAATGTCCCCAATGTCCCCAATGTCCCCAATGTCCCAGCCATGCCCCAATGTCCCCTGTCCCCTCTGTCCCAGCCGTGCCCCAATGTCCCCTCTGTCCCAGCCATGCCCCAATGTCCCCTCTGTCCCCAATGTCCCAGCCGTGCCCCAATGTCCCCTGTCCCCTCTGTCCCAGCCATGTCCCCTCTGTCCCCAATGTCCCAGCCGTGCCCCAATGTCCCCTCTGTCCCAGCCATGTTCCCAATGTCCCCTCTGTCCCAGCCGTGCCCCAATGTCTCCTGTCCCCTCTGTCCCAGCCATGTCCCCAATATCCCCATTGTCCCCAATGTCCCCTGTCCCCTCTGTCCCAGCCGTGCCCCAATGTCTCCTGTCCCCTCTGTCCCAGCCATGGCCGAGTACCGCAGTCTGCTGGAGGAGCTGGCCCAGAACATCACGGCCGAGGACCTGGAGCAGCTCAAGTCGGCGTGTCGCGAGGACATCCCCAGCGGGGAGGGCGACGCCATCGCCACCGGCCACCACTGGTTCGCCTTCCTGGAGCGCCACAGCAAGCTGGACCGAGGTGTGACCCGGGGACACCCCGTGCCACCGGCACTGTCCCCTCCCCGTGCTGGGCTGGTCCCCAGCCCTGGCCCTGAGCCCTGTCCCAGCCCCTGTCCCTGTCCCCAGCCCCTGTCCCTGTCCCAGCCCCTGTCCCCAGCCCCTGTCCCTGTCCCCAGCCCTGGCCCTGTCCCTGTCCCTGTCCCCAGCCCTGTCCCTGTCCCCAGCCCTGGCCCTGAGCCCTGGCCCTGTCCCAGCCCCTGTCCCTGTCCCCAGCCCTGTCCCAGCCCCTGTCCCTGTCCCAGTCCCCAGTCCCCATCCCTGGCCCCTCTCCTGTCCCCATCCCGTCCCCATCCCCATCCCCTCTGGGCCCTGGCGGCCATAGCGCAGGTGGCCTGAGCCCAGCATGTGTCCCCTGTGTCCCGTGTGTGTCCCCGTGTGTGTCCCATGTGTGTCCCCTGTGTGTCCCATGTGTCCCATGTGTGTCCCATGTGTCCCCTGTGTGGCCCCTGTGTGTCCCCTGTGTCCCATGTGTGTCCCATGTGTCCCATGTGTGTCCCCTGTGTCCCCCATGTGTCCCTGTGTGTGTCCCATGTGTGTCCCATGTCCCGTGTGTGTCCCCTGTGTGTCCCATGTCCCACGCGTGTCCCCCGCGTGTCCCCGTGTCACAGACAACCTGTCCTACATCGAGCACATCTTCGAGATCTCTCGCCGGCCGGACCTGCTGACCAAGGTTGTCCAGTACCGCACGCAGGTGCTCAAGATCTCCGAGGAGGACGAGGTGGACACCAAGCTCACACGCATCCCCAGCGCCAAGAAGTACAAGGGTGAGACCCCCCCCAAAAACGGGCACGGGGACAGCCGGGGACAGCCAGGGACCCCCGGGGACATGGACAGGGACCCCCAGGGACAGCCAGGGACCCCCGGGGACATGGACAGGGACACCTGGGGACACCTGGGGACAGCCGGGGACAGCCAGGGACCCCCGGGGACATGGACAGGGACCCCCAGGGACAGCCAGGGACCCCCGGGGACATGGACAGGGACACCTGGGGACACCTGGGGACAGCCGGGGACAGCTGGGGACAGCCGGGGACCCCCAGGGACAGCCAGGGACCCCCAGGGACATGGACATGGACACCTGGGGACAGCCGGGGACAGCTGGGGACAGCCGGGGACAGCTGGGGACCCCCAGGGACAGCCAGGGACACCCAGGGACAGCCAGGGACATGGACAGGGACAGCCGGGGACACCTGGGGACAGCCAGGGACAGCCAGGGACCCCCAGGGACATGGACAGGGACCCCCAGGAACATGGACAGGGACACCTGGGGACACCTGGGGACAGCCGGGGACACCTGGGGACAGCCAGGGACCCCCAGGGACATGGACAGATGGGGACAGCCAGGGACCCCCAGGGACAGCCGGGGACCCCCAGGGACATGGACAGGGACACCTGGGGACACCTGGGGACACCTGGGGACAGCCAGGGACCCCCAGGGACACCTGGGGACAGCCGGGGACACCTGGGGACAGCCAGGGACCCCCAGGGACACCTGGGGACACCTGGGGACAGCCAGGGACCCCCGGGGACCCCCGGGGACATGGACAGGGACACCTGGGGACACCTGGGGACAGCCAGGGATGGGGACAGGGACCCCAACTGTCCCCAAGGCAGGGGTGGGGACAGGGACCCCCAGGGACCCCCACTGTCCCCAGGACAGGGACAGGGTTCCCCAGGGACCCCCACTGTCCCCAGGACAGGGACAGGGACCCCCAGGGCAGAGAGGAGGGGTGGGGACAGGCAGAGAGCAGGACAGGGATGGGACAGGGATGGGACAAAGTGCCACCAAACAGGGACAGGGACCCCCAGGAGATGGCCAGGAACCCCCCAGGAAAGGTTGGGGACCCCCCCGCCATTATCCCAAAGCTGTGACAGGGACCCCAAGGGAATAAAAGACCCCCCCCGGCAGGGTTGGGGACCCCCAGGACAGGCTGAGGACCCCCAGGACAGGTTGGGGACCCCCAGGGGAGGGACAGGGATGCCCCCAATTTTCCCTGGAAAGGGTTGGGGACCCCCCCCCATTATCCCAAAGCTGTGATAGGGAACCCAAGGGGATAAAAGACCCCCCCAGGCAGGGTTGGGGACCCCCAGGATGGGTTGGGGGGGGGGTTGACACCCCCAGACCCCCCTGACCCCCCCGTGTCCCCCCCAGACATCATCCGGCAGCCCTCGGAGGAGGAGATCATCAAACTGGCCCCCCCCCCGAAAAAGGCCTGAGCAGGAGGAGGAGCCCCCCCCGCCCCCCCCCCCGAGCCCCCTCCCCAATTTCCAGCCCTGGGGGGGCTCAGGGGAGGGGGAGGGGCACCAACAGCAGCTTAACCCCCCCAAAAAAGGGGGAGGGGGGAATGGGGGGGGAGGGAATTCCCATGGGAACCCCCCCCAAAAAAGGCCAAAATTGGGGGGGGGGAAGGGATGGGGACCCCCCAAGTGTGGGTAAATTGAGGGGGGGGCACAAAAAATGGGACCAACCCCCCCCCCCACCCCAGTTTGGGGGGGTTTAAAGTATTAGGACCCCCCCCCAACCCAAATTTTGGGGTCACAGGCACAGGGAGACCCCCACCCCAATTTGGGGGGGGTTAAAGTATTGGGACCCCCCCCCAACTCAGATTTTGGGGTCACAGGCACAGGGAGACCCCCACCCCAATTTGGGGGGTGGTTAAAGTATTGGGACCCCCCCCAACCCAAATTTTGGGGTCACAGGCACAGGGAGACCCCCACCCCAATTTGGGGGGGGTTAAAGTATTGGGACCCCCCCCAACTCAAATTTTGGGGTCACAGGCACAGGGAGACCCCCACCCCAATTTGGGGGGTGTTTTAAAGTATTGGGACCCCCCCCAACCCAAATTTTGGGGTCACAGGCACAGGGAGACCCCCACCCCAATTTGGGGGGTGTTTTAAAGTATTGGGACCCCCCCCAACCCAAATTTTGGGGTCACAGGGAGTCACCCCCTAATTTGAGGGGGGGTCACAGGGGGGAGTGACAGGGACTGAGACCCTCCCCCCCAATTTGGGGGGGGTCACAAGCACTGGGACCCCCCACCCCAATTTTGGGGGGTCACAGACATTTGAGACCCCTGACCCCAATTTTGGGGGGGGGTCACAAGCACCGGGACACCCCCAAATTTTTTTTGGGGGGGGGGGCACAGGAGGGTCGGGGGAAGTCGGGAGGGCACCGAGGTCGGGGCTGATTTTGGGGGGGGTCTCGGCCCCCCCAGGCAGGAGGGGACAAGGAGGTGACAAAAGTGAGGGGGGGGGACAGTGAGTGGTGACCCCCCAAAAATTGGGGGAAAAAAAACCCCAAATTTCCCCTTTTTTTGGAGGGGTGGGCAGCAGATTTTGACACCCCCCCCCAAATTGGGGAAATCCGCTAAAAATCTCATTTTTAGGGAGAGCAGGAAGTGGTGACCCCCCCAAAAAATGGGGGAAAAACCCCCAAAATTCCCGTTTTGGGGAGGGGAGAAAGTGGTGACCCCGCAAAATTGGGGGAAAAAAACCCCAAAATTCCCATTTTAGGGGTGAGGGCAGCAAAGTGTGACCCCCAAAATTGGGGAAAAAAAAAACAAATTGAGGAAAACACCCTGAAATTCCCATTTTGGGGTGGGGGCCAAAGTGGTGATCCCACAAAATTGGGGGAAAAAACCCCAAAATTCCCATTTTTGAGGGCAGGAAGTGGTGATCCCCCAAAATTGAGGGAAAACCCCCGAAATTTCCATTTCGGGGGGGGGAGTGGGATAGCAAGAAATAACCCCAAAATTAAGGAAAATCCCCCAAAATTGAGGGAAAACCCCTGAAATTCCCATTTTGGGGTGGGGGCCAAAGCGGTGACCCTGCAAAAATCGGGGGAAAAAACCCAAAATTCCCATTTTTTGAGGGGCACGAAGTGGTGACACCCCCCCCAAAATCCCTTTTTTGGGGGGAGGAGGCTGAAAGTGGTGCCCCCCAAAATTGAGGAAAAAACCCCAAAATTCCCATTTCTTGGGGAGGGGGGGAAGGCAGCAAGAAATGACTCCTAAAACTGGGGGAAATCACCCCAAAATTTGGGAAAAAAACCCCTAAAATTGGGGGAAAAACTCCTAAAATTGGGGAAAAAAACCCTAAAATTGAGGGAAAAACCCCAAAATTCCCATTTCTTGGGGAGGGGGGGAAGGCAGCAAGAAATGACTCCTAGAATTGGGGGAAACCACCCCAAAATCAGGGAAAAAACCCTAAAATTGGGGGAAAACCCTAAAATTGAGGGGAAAAACCCCTAAAATTGGGGAAAAAAACCCTAAAATTGGGGAAGAAAACCCTAAAATTGGGGAAAAAACCCTAAAATTGGGGGAAACCACCCCAAAATCAGGGAAAAAACCCCTAAAATTGGGGAAAAAAACCCTAAAATTGGGGGAAAAAACGGGGGAAAAAACCCTAAAATTGGGGAAAAAAAACCCTAAAAATTGAGGGGAAACCCCCCCAAATTCGCTTTTTTTTAAGGGGGGCCACCCTGACCCCATAATTTTGAAGGGGGGGCGTCCTCCCACCCCCTCCCCCAGTATCAAACTGGGAAGGAGGAGCCCCCAAACTGGGAGGGGTGGGGAGGGAGCGGGGTGGATTTTTGGGGTTCAGGTTTAGTTACTAACCCAGGGAGCAGAGTGGGGCTGGGGGGGGGGGGGGAGCAGCAGAGTTAATTAAATGTTAATTAATTAATATATTTTTATTTAATAAAAGCTAAAACCCGCAGCAGCCACCGGCTCGTGTGTCCCAGCCCCCCCCCCCCCAAATTTATCCCTGTGTCCCCCCAATCTTTCTCCTTCCCTTTATTTATTGTCCCCAACCCCAGGAACGTCCCCAAATCTCTGTGAAAAACGCTGGATTTGGTGAAAAATCGACTGTTTTGAAACCCCTAAAATCGGGGGGGTGGGTCCCCAACCCCCGGGGGGGTCTCTGGGTGTCCCCCCCCCTTCTTGCCCCCTCCCCAAAATTCCCTCCCCTCCCCAGACCCGTGCTGACTGTGTATTGATAAAGATGGAAAAAAGCTGCTCTGTGCGAGGGTTTTTGGGGGAAAATCCGGGGAAAACGGGCAAAAAAAACACCGGGGGAAGGGTCGGGGGAGGGGGTGGGATAGAAATTTTGGGGAGTCTGGGGCTCGTTGAGTCGGTTTTTATTGCATTTATATATAATTATATCCCAACTTTTACAGCTCTGCCAGGGAGAACTCCCGGGCCCATTTGGTTTTTTTAATACAATATAAAATTAGGCCTCTAAACAGGGAAATTTTGGGGGTTTCCACACCCCCCCAAAAAAAAACCCCCCTGAACCCCTCCCCCGAGAAAAGAAATGGGAAATAAAAGGGTTTTTTTTGGGGGGGTTTGGGGGTTTTTGGGGGGTTTGGGTAAAAGGGGCCAAACCAAGTGCAAATCACGGCTATGTACAGAGGGAGGGAGGACCCCCCGGGAAAATGGGGAAAAATGGGGAAAAATGGGAAAAAAGGGGGAAAAAAAAGGGGGGGAGTGGTGGGAAAAAGGAGAAAAAATGGGGGGAAAACCAGGGAAAAAAGAGGGGGGGAAAAAAGGGGGAAAAGAAAAAAGGAAGGGAAAGAAGAAAAAAGGGGGGGGAAGGGAAAGGGGGAAAGAAAAAGAGGGAAAAAAGAAAAAGTGTGGGGGGGAAATGGGGAGGAAAAAGAGAAAAAAAGGAGAAGGAAAAAGGGGGGAAAATGAGGGAAAGATGGGGGAGAAAATGTAGGAAAAATGAGGGGAAAGGGGTGGGGACCCCTCCCAAAAAAGGGGGTGCTTTAAGGGGTGGGGGTCCCAAAAAAAACTGCAGGGGGGGGGCAGTAAAAAATCCCCCCCTGGATCCCCCAGATTGAGAGGGGACCCCAAAAAAAAGGGGAAAAAAGAGAGAGGGGACCCCAAAAAAGGGGGAAAAGGGGGAAAAAAAGGGAGAGGGGACCCCCAAAAAAAAGGTGAGAACCGGGAATTTGGGGGGGCTGAAGAAGGTCAATAGAAAGCTCCAAGTGTTAGTGGGGTGGGGCCCCCCCAGGGCTGGGGTTTTGGGGTTTTTTTGGGGGGGTTTTGGGGTTTTTGGGGGGCTCACGAGGGCATGCACTGCACCCGGTCCGGCCCCTCCTCCTCATCGTCCGAAGTGTCCGAGGAGCTCCCGGAATCGTCCGAGGGGGAATCGGCCCCCGGCTCCCGGCGGCGCTGCGGGGGGGAAAACGGGGTCACAAATGGGAAAAACGGGGTCACAAATGGGGAAATGGGGTCACAAACGGGGTCACAAATGGGGAGAATGGGTCACAAACGGGGGCAGGAACGGGGAAATGGGGTCACAAATGGGGAAATGGGGTCACAAACGGGGTCACAAATCGGGAAATGGGGTCACAAACGGGGAAAAACGGGGTCACAAATGGGGGCAGGAACGGGGTCACAAACGGGGGAAATGGGGTCACAAATGGGGTCAGGAACGGGAAACGGGGTCACAAACTGGGAACAGGGGAAATGGGGTCACAAATGGGGAAATGGGGTCACAAACGGGGTCACAAACGGGAAAACGGGGTCACAAACGGGGTCACAAACGGGGGAAACGGGGAAATGGGGTCACAAACGGAGTCACAAACGGGGAAAAACGGGGTCACAAACGGGGAAACGGGGTCACAAACGGGGTCACAAACGGGGTCACAAATGGGGGCAGGAACGGGGGCAGGAACGGGAAAACGGGGTTCACAAACGGGGTCACAAATGGGGAACGGGGTCACAAACGGGGTCACAAACAGGGAAATGGGGGAATGGGGGAAATGGGGTCACAAACGGGGTCACAAATGGGGGAAACGGGGAAACAGGGTCACAAACAGGGAAATGGGGAAATGGGGCAGGAATGGGGGAATGGGGCAGGAACGGGGGAAATGGGGAAAACAGGGATCAGAAATGGGGAAAATGGGGTCCGAAATGGGGAAAATGGGGTCCGAAATGGGGGAAAATGGGGTCCGAAATGGGGAACTGGGGAAAACAGGATCATTAAAGGGGAACTGGGGAAACGGAGAAAACAGGGATCACAAATAGGGAACTGGGAAAGCAGGGATCACGAATGGGGGAAAGGGAAAAAGCGGGAAAAAGTGGAGAAAATGAGGAAGGAGGGGGGAAAGGGAAGGATGAGGGGAAAAAAAAATCACAAAGAAGGTGGGAAAAAGCAGGGAAAGCTGTAAAGAGGGAAGGAGGTGGGGAAGGGGGCCGGGTACCCGGTGGTGGCGGCGCTGGCGCAGGTGGTGCATGAGGAACCAGAGCATGTGGCTGTCGAACATGTCCGTGTGGTGCAGGCTGTCCTCGTCCCGCTCCAGCTTGTTCTTCTTGATCACCTGCGGGGAATCCGGGGGGAACGGGGTCAGAACCCACGGGAAATCCAGGGGGAACGGGGTCAGAGCCACGGGAAATCCGGGAAATCCAGGGGAACGGGGTCAGAGCCCACGGGAAATCCAGGGGGAACGGGGTCAGAACCCGCGGGAAATCCGGGAAATCCAGGGGAACAGGGTCAGAGTCCACGGGAAATCCGGGAAATCCAGGGGGAACGGGGTCAGAGCCCGCAGGAAATCCGGGAAATCCAGGGGGAACGGGGTCAGAACCCACGGGAAATCCAGGGGGAACGGGGTCAGAACCCACGGGAAATCCGGGAAATCTGGGGGGGAAACGGGGTCAGAACCCACAGGAAATCCAGGGGAACGGGGTCAGAGCCCGCGGGAAATCCGGGAAATCCGGGGGGAATGGGGTCAGAGCCCACGGGAAATCCAGGAAATCCAGGGGGAACGGGGTCAGAGCCTGTGGGAAACCCAGGAAATCCAGGGGGAACTGGGTCAGAGCCCACGGGAAATCCAGGGGGAACTGGGTCAGAACCCACAGGAAACCCAGGGGGAATGGGGTCAGAACCCACGGAAATCCAGGAAATCCAGGGGGGAATGGGGTCAGAGCCCACGGGAAACCCAGGGGGAATGGGTCAGAACCCACAGGAAACCCGGGAAATCCAGGGGAACGGGGTCAGAGCCCACAGGAAACCCAGGGGGAATGGGGTCAGAACCCACGGGAAATCCAGGGGGAACGGGGTCAGAACCCACAGGAAACCCAGGGGGAACGGGGTCAGAACCCACGGGAAACCCGGGAAATCCAGGGGGGATGGGGTCCAGAGCCCATGGGAAATCCAGGAGGGAACAGGATCCCATCCCAGGGAGATCCAGGAGGGAACAGGATCCCATCCATGGGAAATCCAGGAGGGAACAGGGTCCCATCCCATGGGAAATCCAGGAGAGAACAGGGGATCCCATCCCAGGGGAAATCCAGGAGGGAACAGGGGATCCCATCCCAGGGGAAATCCAGGAGAGAACAGGGGATCCCATCCCAGGGGAAATCCAGGAGGGAACAGGATCCCATCCCATGGGAAATCCAGGAGGGAACAGGATCCCATCCCATGGGAAATCCAGGAGGGAACAGGGTCCCATCCCAGGGGAAATCCAGGAGGGAACAGGATCCCATCCCATGGGAAATCCAGGAGGGAACAGGGTCCCATCCCATGGGAAATCCAGGAGGGAACAGGATCCCATCCCATGGGAAATCCAGGAGGGAACAGGGTCCCATCCCAGGGGAAATCCAGGAGGGAACAGGATCCCATCCCATGGGAAATCCAGGAGGGAAGGGGATCCCATCCCATGGGAAATCCAGGAGGGAACAGGGTCCCATCCCATGGGAAATCCAGGAGGGAACAGGATCCCATCCCATGGGAAATCCAGGAGGGAACAGGGTCCCATCCCATGGGAAATCCAGGAGGGAAGGGGATCCCATCCCAGGGGAAATCCAGGAGGGAAGGGGATCCCATCCCAGGGGAAATCCAGGAGGGAACAGGGTCCCATCCCAGGGGAAATCCAGGAGGGAACAGGATCCCATCCCAGGGAAATCCAGGAGGGAAGGGGATCCCATCCCAGGGGAAATCCAGGAGGGAAGGGGATCCCATCCCATGGGAAATCCAGGAGGGAACAGGGTCCCATCCCAGGGGAAATCCAGGAGGGAACAGGGTCCCATCCCATGGGAAATCCAGGAGGGAAGGGGATCCCATCCCAGGGGAAATCCAGGAGGGAAGGGGATCCCATCCCACCTCCTTGAGGCCCTGCAGCTCCGTGGGAGCCTCGGCCGTGGGCGCCCAGATCTTGACGTCGTGGTCCAAGCCGCTGGTGGCCAGCACGGGGAGGTGAGGGTGGGGCTCCAGGCAGTTCACCTGGGAAAAACGGGAAAAGTGGGAAAAACGGGATTGGGAATGGGATTGGGGATGGGGGATCTGCCCATCCAGGCAGTTCACCTGGGAAAAACGGGAAAATGGGAAAAACGGGATTGGGAATGGGATTGGGGATCTGCCCATCCAGGCAGTTCACCTGGGGAAAAATGGGAAAAGTGGGAAAAATGGGATTGGGAATGGGATTGGGGATGGGGATGGGGGATTGGGGATCTGCCCATCCAGGCAGTTCACCTGGGAAAAACAGGAAAAGTGGGAAAAGTGGGATTGGGGATGGGATTGGGGATGGGGGATCTGCCCATCCAGGCAGTTCACCTGGGAAAAAGGGGAAAAGTGGAAAAATGGGATTGGGGATGGGATTGGGGATCTGTCCATCCAGGCAGTTTACCTGGGAAAAAATGGGAAAAGTGGGAAAAATGGGATTGGGAATGGGGGATCTGCCCATCCAGGCAGTTCACCTGGGAAAAAATGGGAAAAGTGGGATTGGGAATGGGATTGGGGATCTGCCCATCCAGGCAGTTCACCTGGGAAAAACGGGAAAAGTGGGAAAAATGGGAAAAGTGGGAAAAATGGGATTGGGGATGGGATTGGGAATGGGATTGGGGATCTGCCCATCCAGGCAGTTCACCTGGGAAAAAATGGGAAAAGTGGGAAAAATGGGATTGGGGATCTGTCCATCCAGGCAGTCACCTGGGGAAAACGGGAAAAGTGGGAAAAATGGGAAAAGTGGGAAAATGGAAAAGTGGGAAAAGTGGGACTGGGGATCTGCCCCACCAGGCAGTTCACCTGGGGAAAAAAATGGGGAAAGTAGGAAAAAATGGGGAAAAATGGGGGAAAAAATAGGAATTGTGGGGTGAGGAATGTGATTGGGAACGGGGATCGGCCCCTCCAGGCAGTTCACCTGGGAAAAAAAGGGAAAAGTGGGAAAAAATGGGAATTGTGGGATCACAGATGGGATTGGGAATGGGGGATCTGCTCTTCCAGGCAGTTCACTAGGAAAAAATGGGGAAAAGGGGAAAAAAGGGGGAGAAAGGGAAAAAGGGAAAAGGGGCCCTTCCAGCCCATCCCAAAGCAGCAGAGCCAGGAGTTCCCAGCAGAGGAAATTCGGGATGGGGCCGTTCCCAGCACAGGCACTTCCCCTTCCTGCGGGCTGGGGCAGGAAACACCTGGAAAAATCCCACAGGATCCTCGGGAATTGGCCAAATCCAGGATCCTGCCCCACCCTAAAACCCCCAAAAACCAGAAAAATCCCACAGGATCCTTGAGAATTGGCCAAATCCAGGATCCTGCCTCACCCTAAAACCCCCAAAAACCAGAAAAATCCCACAGGATCCTCGGGAATCGGCCAAATCCGGGATCCTGCCCCACCCTAAAACCCCAAAAACCAGAAAAATCCCACAGGATCCTCGGGAATCGGCCAAATCCAGGATCCTGCCCCACCCTAAAATCAAAATCCAGAAAAATCCCACAGGATCCTTGGGAATCGGCCAAATCCAGGATCCTGCCCCACCCTAAAACCCCCCAAAACCAGAAAAATCCCACAGGATCCTCGGGAATCGGCCAAATCCGGGATCCTCCTCCACCCTAAAACCCCAAAAACCAGAAAAATCCCACAGGATCCTCGGGAATCGGCCAAATCCGGGATCCTGCCCCACCCTAAAACCCCAAAAAACAGAAAAAATCCCACAGGATCCTCGGGAATCGGCCAAATCCAGGGTCCTGCCCCACCCTAAAACCCCCGAAAAACCAGAAAAATCCCACAGGATCCTCGGGAATCGGCCAAATCTGGGATCCTGCCTCACCCTAAAACCCCCAAAAAACAGAAAAATCCCACAGGATCCTCGGGATCGGCCAAATCCAGGATCCTGCCTCACCCTAAAACCCCCCAAAACCAGAAAAATCCCACAGGATCCTCGGGAATCGGCCAAATCCGGGATCCTGCCTCACCCTAGAATCAAAAACCAGAAAAATCCCACAGGATCCTCGGGAATCGGCCAAATCCGGGATCCTGCCCCACCCTAAAACCCCAAAAACCAGAAAAATCCCACAGGATCCTCGGGAATCGGCCAAATCCAGGATCCTGCCCCACCCTAAAACTCCCAGGAAATTAAAAATCCCACAGGAAATGAAAAAATCCCACAGGATCCTCGGGAATCGGCCAAATCCGGGATCCTGCCCCACCCTAAAATCCCCAAAACCAGGAACGGAACAATCCCGCTGCTTTTGGGGTTGAAACAGCGGGGAAAAAGGGGACGAATCCGGGGGTGGGACGGGGAAAAGCCGGGAATTCGGGGATTCCGGGGCCTCACCACTCCGCCCTTGTCCCCTTCCATGAACTGCACGATCTGGCAGGAGGATTTTTCCCACAGGAAAATGTGGCCGCAGTCGCTGCCGCTCACCACGAACTCGCTCTTGGGGCCGTAGAAATTGACGCCTTTGACTGGGGGAAAAAGGGGGAAAAACGGGAAAAACGGGGAAAAACCGGGGGAAAAACGGGAAAAACGGGGAAAAACCGGGGGAAAAACGGGGAAAAACCGGGGGAAAAGGGGGAAGAACGGGAGGTTGGAATTCCTGGGTGGGAGCCACAGAGACGCTTTTCCCAAAAGGGTTTTTGGGGGTCTCCAAGGGGGATTTTTGGGGGTTTAGGGGGGTTTGAGGGGCAGGGAAATGCTGAAAATTTGGGAATTCGGGGCTGATTTTGGGGTGGTTTAGGGTTCTTTTGGGGTTGCATTTAGGGCTGATGTGGGGGGTGTTTTAGGGGTGATTTTGGGGTGGTTGGAGGGAATGTTTTGGATGGATTTAGGGTGGATTTGAGGGAAGATTTTGGGGTGTTATAGGGTGGATTTGGGAGATTTTGGATGTTATAGGGTGGATTCGAGGGAAGATTTTGGGTGTTATAGGGTGGGTTTGGGTAGATTTGGGGTGTTATAGGGTGGATTTGGGAGATTCTGGGTGTTATAGGGTGGTTGGGGGAAGATTTTGGGGTGTTATAGGGTAGATTTGGGAGATTTTGGGTGTTATAGGGTGGATTTGGGAGATTTTTGGGTGTTATAGGGTAGATTTGGGAGATTTGGGGTGTTATAGGGTGGGTTTGGGTAGATTTTGGGGTGTTTTAGGGCTGCCTGAGGGCTGGTTTTGGGGTGGGTTTAGGGTTGATTTCTCAGGGCTGATTTTGGGGTGTCTCTGGGCCATTTGGGGCTGATTTTGGGGTAACTTGGGGCTGATTTGGGGCTGATTTGGGGCTGATTTTGGGGCTGTTTCTGGGCTGATTTGGGGATAATTTGGGGCTGATTTTGGGGCTGTTTCTGGGCATTTTGGGGTCGTTTCCCCACCTGTGGCGTTGTTGCGGTGCCCCTTGTAGCGCCGGCTGTACCGCGCTGTTCCGGGGCCGGTTTGGGGGTTGGTTTTGGGGATATTTTGGGATGGATTTGGGATATTTTGGGGTGGATTTGGGATATTTTGGATGGATTTGGGGTATTTTGGGTGTATTTCGGGGTGTTCTGGGGCTGTTTCCCCACCTGTGGCGTTGTTGCGGTGCCCTTGTAGCACCGGCTGTACCGGTTTGGGGTTGGTTTGGGGATATTTTGGGGTATTTTGGGATGGATTTGGGATATTTTGGGGTGGATTTCGGGGTGTTCTGGGGCTGTTTCCCCACCTGTGGCGTTGTTGCGGTGCCCCTTGTAGCGCCGGCTGTACTGGGCGCCGTCGCTGTGCGCAGAGTCGAACAGGTAAATGTCCTCATCGTTGTACGAGGCCAGCAGCTCTGGAACGGGACAAACGTGGGGAAACGGGGAAAAAACATCGGGGAAACGGGGAAAAAACATCGGGAAATGGGGAAAAACCACCGGGGAAATGGGGAAAACCACCGGGGAAATGGGGAAAAATATCGGGAAATGGGGAAAAACATCGGGAAATGGGGAAAAAACACCGGGAAATGGGAAAAAACATCGGGAAATGGGGAAAAACATCGGGAAATGGGGAAAAAACATCGGGAAATGGGGAAAAACCACCGGGGAAATGGGGAAAAAACATCGGGGAATGGGGAAAAAAACATCGGGAAATGGGGAAAAACACCGGGAAATGGGGAAAAAACGGGGAAAAATCAAGGAAAAAACCACCAGGGAAATGGGAGAAAACACCGGGGAAATGGGGAAAAATAATCGGGAAATGGGGAAAAACATCGGGAAATGGGGAAAAAACACCGGGGGAATGGGGAAAAACATCGGGAAACGGGGAAAAAACATCGGGAAACGGGGAAAAAACACCGGGAAATGGGGAAAAACCACCGGGGGAATGGGGAAAAACACCGGGGAAATGGGGAAAAAACATCGGGAAACGGGGAAAAAACACCGGGAAATGGGGAAAAACCACCGGGGAATGGGGAAAAACACCGGGGGAATGGGGAAAAAACAGGGGGAAAAATCAAGGAAAAAAACACCGGGAAAATGGGGAAAAAACATTGGGGAAATGGGGGGGAAGGAAAACATCGGGAAACGGGGAAAATCCACCGGGGGAATGGGGAAAAAACACCGGGAAACGGGGAAAAAACATCGGGAAATGGGGAAAAACACCGGGGAAACGGGGAAAAACATCAGGAAACGGGGAAAAATATCGGGAAATGGGGAAAAAACACCAGGGAAACGGGGAAAAACATCGGGAAATGGGGAAAAACACCGGGGAAATGGGGAAAAACATCGGGGAAATGGGGAAAAATATCGGGGAATGGGGAAAAATCATAGGGGAAAATCAAGGGAAAAACACCGGGGAAATGGGGAAAAAACATCGGGAAACGGGGAAAAACATCAGGAAATGGGGAAAAAACATCGAGAAATGGGGAAAAACCACCGGGGGAATGGGGAAAAAACAGGGGGAAAAATCAAGGAAAAAAACACCGGGGAAATGGGGGAAAAACAGGGAGGAATGGGGAATAACACAAGAGAAATGGGGATAAATGAGGGGGAAATGGGGACAAACACCAGGAAAATGGGGAAAAAACAGGGGAAAAATCAAGGAAAAAACACCGGGGAAATGGGGGAAAAAATCAGGGAAATGGGGAAAAACACCAGGGAAAAACAAGGGAAAAACATCAGGAAAATGGGGAAAAACGGGGAGGAATGGGGAATAACACAAGGGAAATGGGGATAAATGAGGGGGAAATGGGGAAAAACAGGGGGAAAAATCAAGGAAAAAACACCGGGAAAATGGGGAAAAAACAGGGGGAAAATAGAAAAAATTGAGAAAGGGGAAAACCAGGGAAAATGTGAGTAAATGGGAAAAATAGCAGGAAATTGGGAAAAAAACAGGAAAATGAGGGGGGGAAAAAGGGAAATCAGAAAAACAGTGAGAAAATGGGAAATATCGGTGGGGAAAACCAGCAGGAAATGGGAAAAAAGGGGGGAAATCGGGAAAAACAGTGGGAAAATGTGGGAAAGCAGCAGGAAAAAGGGCAAAAAATGGGGAAAATGGGAAAAAACGGCGTGAAAATTGGAAAAACGGGGAAAAAACAAGGGGAAAATAGGAAAACCCAGCAGGACTGGGCTAAAACTGGAGGGTCTGGAGCTCAACAGGTTTTTTATTTTGGAAAACATGGAATTTTGGGGAGGATGTCAGGTTTTTCTGAGGGAAGAGGTGGTTTTTTTGAGGATAAATGGGTGGTTTTTTGAAGATGGGTATTTTTTGGGAAAGGTGATTTTTTTTTTGGTGGGAAATGAGGGGGTTTGAGGGAGTGGGATCCCCCCAGGACCCCCCAAAATTCCCACCTGGACTCACCTGAGCCGTCGTGGCTGTAGACCAGGCAGGTGATGTTTGCTTTGGACTCGCTGTTCACCTGGAAAAGTGGGAAAAACCTCGGATCCAACCCTTCTCCTGGAATTCCGAGGGGGTTAAAACTCCCAGACAAGGATTTAGGGAGGCAGAAAATTGGGATTGAGAGGAAAAAACAATAATAATAATAAAAATAAAAAAAAAAATCTGAGTTTTTTCTGCTTTTTCCTGAGGAGTTTTTTGCAGGAAAAGAGCGGCCTCTTCCCATGGGATCGCTCCGGGGTGATCCAGTGCTCCCAGTCCCCTCCCAGTGCTCCCAGTCCCCTCCCAGTGCTCCCAGTATCCCCAGTACCAGGTGGTGGGGGCAGAACTTCTTCAGGACTCCGTTGTTCTCGTTCTCGTCGATTTTCCTCTGGTCGTAAATCCTGCAGGAATCACGGGGATAAAAAAGGGTTTGGATCCACTCCAGGGAAGCCATTTCAAACCCAAAATTCCATCCTAAAATTCCCTGGGGTTTTGTGCCAGGACAGGCCCAGATTTGGGGCAGGAATGATGTTCCCAGGGCCAAAATTCCATCTTAAAATTCCCTGGGGATTTGGGGCAGGAG